>AWVW02032969.1:0-12044 GCA_000500225.2 Phytophthora pinifolia
TTGGCCTTCATCTCCATCTCCTGCTGACGAGCCACCGCCAAAGCAGCCCGTACAGATACCTCTCGAGCAGATAACGGCGTCGGGGACGTCGTCGGGTCTTCCGTCACGACCACCGTGGCTTCCGAAGCTAAGATCGTGGGCCCGGTGTCCACAACCCGAGATGGTCCCAGACGACTGGCGTTCCAGCAGACCAGCAGCGCCACGTAGAGCGCCCCCGCCAACAGAAGTCTCAACAGCCACAGCCGCCAGAGACGTCGGCTGGCGACCGTCGGGGACGCAACCACGAGCGGTGCAGCCTGGTGACTCGGCAGCAGCGGTGACTGACTTGCCGCCCTCGGTCGCAGCAGCCTCTGCTCCATCGCGAACGGTTTGTTAGTCGAAGTGGACCGCCATCCTTCTCATGCCGGTGTACTGGCGGCCGGGCCTGATCGGGGCCTCGTGATAGGAAGGCACCGCGCAAAGACTGCGGACGCGGCTGCTTTATGGCCGGGCCAAAGCTTTCGCGTTAGACACCTGGCACACTTCAATGAGCAGACGAGCTGCATGAGCTTTGCATTAACTTAGGGCCATATATTGTACCTACGACCACTTGATCTGCACGGCCTCGACGGCAAAGCGGCGCAGGTCCGTCTCGAGCCCGGCGAAGGGCAAGTGGGCGATCTCCTGTGCGTAGAAGTGCTCGCTCCTGCTCAGGTTGCGCTCTCCGTAGCAGTCCTGCGACTTTGGGAATTCCGGATCGGCGTTGTACGTCTCGATGTAGTAGTCTTCCTTCTTTGCCTCCTTGCTGAACGACAGCAAGTGCGTCCACATGATGGAGTCGGGGTATCCGTCAGCTTCCGGTGGCTCCAGCGTCGGCGCTGGCGTCTCCTCGGCTTGGACGAGCGCGTCCAGTTCCGACCAGGGAGGGATCTCCTTGCCCTCAAGGCGATACTTCTGCCGGATCTCAGCTTTCTTCCTCGAGCGCATGACGGCCCGCGATCTCAAGTCGACCTGCTCGCGAAGAGGCTCGCCCATGAGCTTGTGCGAGTTGCGGTGCAGGAACAGCACGTCGCCCTGGGCGTCGTGCTGCACCATCGTCAAGCCGCAGAAACTCTCGTTGATGACCTTGCCGGCCAAGGCGGCTGGTGCCTCGATCATGTGAAACGGTGCGCCAAGCTTGAGCCACGCAAGACGGAAGAGATCCTTGTCCCCGTGGACGAGCTTCATGTTGTCGAAGAGCGACGGACGGCGGAACGTGTAGAACTTGACGAGCTCCAGCGCTTCCGCGTGACGCCGTCGGTCGATGAGAAGCTGGCCGCTCTCCTGCTCAAACATGTTGACGAACGGCAGGTCGACCAGCTCCCACAGCAGCGACTGACTGTGGATATTGAAGATGGTGCGTCCCGGATGCCAAAAGTCGGGCCAGAAGACGGCGCCGTTCTGCACAAACTCGGGCGAGCTGAACAGGAACGTCGGGTCTCTCGTGGGCACATTATCCGCGTCCAGGAACAAGATGCGCTCGAAGAAGCTGTGGTAGATCGCAAACACCTTGGTGCCGTAGCCAGCCGCGTGCCAGTCCGTGATCTCGTGGAACGTCATGCTCGACGTCTCGTTGTCCGCCGCCAGCGCCATCAAGGGCTTCATCGCGTTCGGGTCCGCATTCATCTCGGCGCTGCGGTACCAGATCTCGATGGGCAACCGGCACCCCAGCACCTCACGCAGCGTCTTGATCGTCGCGTACGAACTGGGGATCAGCTTCGGGTACACGACCATGACAATGCCGTCACGCGGCTGCGGCTCCTGCTCCTGCGACGCGTTCTCGGGGACGATGTTCGGCAGCGCAAAGCCCGGAGCAAGCGCCTCGTCAGCCGCCTCGCGCGCCATGTAGTGAAAATTGACGAAGGTGGGCGCGTCGGCGCAGCGGAAGCTCGTATCCCACTTGGAGCTGCTGCAGTAGCGCCGCATGACTCGGAACCGCTCGCCGCTCTCCGTGTCTTCCACCTCGCAGTACCCTGAGTGGCCGTAAGGCACCAGTCTGGTGCAGCTGAGGTCGTTCTCGGGCTGGCGTGGGCCGTACGGACTGCAGCCGACGGTGGAACGCCAGCCCAGACACTTGAGGGCGCGAGGCTTCGTCTCCCCTTTGGGCAGCAGCAGCGCGTCTCGCGCTTCCTCCTCGGCTTCCTCCTGCCTCCTCTGTTTGTCGGTCATCTGAGACCCTGCGACCGAAGCTTGAGCGCTTATGGAGCCTTCCGCCTCCATCCTAGCCACCACTTCCTCCCGCGCCAGACGCAGGGCTTCACGCACCTCAGACGCCTCCATAGGGCGGTCGATGGCCGCCTGCGTGGGGATCGGCGTCGTCTCATGCACTCTCGGCTCTTTGCCTTCTATTTCTACTGTTCCCCGCTCGTCCTGCTCCGCCTGAAGCTTCGTCTGCGCTTGCTGCCGCACGATCCCCCGCGTCTTGTCTGTCTTCGGGTGGTTGGCCGCCTTCAGAACAGCGGCCAAGTCCGTGGCGTCGCCCTCCGACGGTTGCGTCGATGCCCCAGACGCCACCGATTCAGCCACGGTCAGGTTCTGCGAGGACCAGGCCAGCATCATCACCACGTAGACTGCGCCGGCCACCAACAGCAAGCGCGGCAGCCACGACCGGCCGCTGGACGGCAGCACGTGTGCAGGCGGAGATGCTGCGCCATGGCGTGGAAGCAGCACGGCACCGGGCGCGTCAGTCTCCTCTGCGTCAGCTATCGGGACGCTGGAGCGCGGCCGCAGCAACAGATCCTGCTCCTTCATGTGCCCTGGCAGACGAATATCGACTTCTGACGCGGCATGGGCGGTGACGCACGTGGGGATTTTTGGTAAGATTTGAGCGGCACAATCTGCCGCACGGACTGACTGGAAGTTTGTATGTCCAGCAGCACGTGGCTTCCGCGCGTTTGACTCTCTTTATCGATCTCGTGGCGGCGGGTAAGTGTACTCACACTGCACCACGCGGCGCCTAATCATATTGTTTTGAGGGCAGCCCCAAAACTGCGAGTCAGCAAATGGCATATCGCCTATCCAGTCATGGCCTGAGCTAACGAGTCCTTGCTTGGATCGGCGAAGGGCTGGCTTCGTCTCGTGAGTCTACCTCGAGTTGAACGCGGACGCTGGACTCGCTGCCGCTACCGCCCCGTAATCCCCGCTCGCTCATAGAACCGAGCGCCCTCCATCGCGAAGCGGCGAAGCTCCGTCTCAAGCCCCGCAAAGCTGAGGTTTGCAAACTCGTGCGTGACGAAGTGCTGCGTCTCGTTGAGATAGCGCCGCCCGTAGCAAGATTGCCCCTTCTCGAAGTCAGGGTCGGCGGTGTATGTGCCGATGCGGTAGTCGGACCGGCGCGAGGAGTTCCGAAGCGAGACCAAGTGGGTCCAGATCGCCATGTCTGGATATCCATCAGCCTCGGGAGCTTCAAGAGTTGGTGACGGGGTATCGTCCAGCCTGCCGTCGTTGTCGTTGAGTGCGAGCTGATCTGCGTCCGCCATCTGCATGCGCAACCGCTTGTTGCGAGCGCGCCGGATAGCCGCCGCTTTCATATTGACCGCTCTCCGACGAGGAGTGCCCATGAGTTTGTGTGAATTGCGGTGCAAGAACAGAATTTCCCCCTCTGCGTCGTGCTGCACCATGGTCATCCCACAAAAGCTTTCGTTCACAACTTTGCCAGCAAGGGCAGGTGGAGACGCGATCATAAAGAATGGAGCCCCCAGTTTGAGCCATGCGAACCGAAAGAGGTCCTTGTCGCCGTGAGCAAGCTTCATCTTGTCGAAATGGTTCGGTCGATGGAAGGAGTAGAACTTCACGAGCTCCAGGGGTGCAGCATGTCTTCGTCTATCGACCAGCAGTTGGCCGCTCTCCTGCTCAAACATGCTGACAAAAGGAAGGTCCAGCAGCTCCCATATCAGTGAATGCGGCTGGATATTGAAGATCGTCTTGCCTGGATGCCAGAAGTCTGGCCAAAACACCGCACCAGTCTCTTCGAACTCGGGTGACTCGAACAAGAAGGTCGGGTCTCGCACCGGCACATTGTCGGCGTCCAGGAACAGCACACGCTCAAAGAAGCTGTTGTAGAGAGCGAACACTTTCGTAGCGAAGCCTTTCACGCCAGGATCTCCGATCTCGTGAAACGTGATACGGCCGCTCTTCTGACTCGACCAGTGCTGCAATTGTGCGAACGCCTCTGGGAAGTATTTCATCTCTTGCGGGCGAAACCAGAGCTCAATAGGCAAGCGGCAATTCAGCAGCTCCCTCAAGGCTCGAATCGTGGCGTAGGCGCTCGCCAGTAGCTTCGGATACACCACCATCACAATCCCGTCACGCGGCTCCTGTTGCTTCGTGGGATTTAAAGCAATGTTGGGCAACAAGAAGTTGCGGTTCTGTGCCATCCTCGCGGCCTCCCGGGCTTTCTGGGGAAACACTGCAAAGTCCCACGACTCGGAGCATCGGAACCTGGCTGTATCCCGCATACTGGAGCAATGTCGCTGCATGACACGGAAGTGCTCCCCTGTATCTTTGTCCTGAAGTTCACAGTACCCCGAGGCGCCGAAGGGTATCACCTTGTTGCAGGGTTCGTCGAGGCTGGGCACTCTCGATCCGTGGGGGCTGCAGCCGTCTGTCGCTCGCCAGCCGATGCACCGCAGTCTCCTGATCTTCGTCTCCGATACAGGGAACGGCTTGATCGTCTTGGCGTGCGCTTCCGCCTCTGCAACTGCCTGCTCGTCTTTCGGAGCCGACGTGTTGGTCTCTACGTGCAGGAAGTCTATCTCCAGCTCGGCGAACGGGAACTCGGTGCGCAGCTCGCAGTCCTCGTGCTCGTGCAGATAGTTCCACTTGGCCTCGTCCAGGTTGGCAGCGGAGATGAAGGCACCCAGCACCCCGTCGTCTTGCCCGTCGTCTCTCCTCCTGCTCATGAAGCCGAACCAAAAGAGCATAAGTGCTGTGTACAGTCCGCAGCTCAGCAGCAGCAACCGCTTCCAGCGCCGCATTGGGGATTGAGGTGACTGCAACGGCGACGCCATGCCCAAGTAACGAGGAAGCAGCGGTGCTGCTGAGATCAGTGGGTCTCGATGGCGCAGCTCAGAGGTCATCGCTGCGAGCTGCCTCTATACCGGTAGATGAAATGCATCAGACTGGTGTGTGACAGCAGGACGCTCGTCAGATGTGTGTGTGGTACACATATATTCAATATTTAGAGTGAAGGTGTTGCACGTGGTTCACGAGGATCACGGCGTCAGGCGTGACGAAGCGGCAGTGGGGGCATTCGTGCTTCTCGTCCTCTGCTCGAGTCCGCACTTGCGCACGCGGTGCATTGGGATTCGGACTGGGCGTTGCAGTTACTACTGGCTCCAGTCCGAATATTCGGCTACCGCCCAGCACAGCGATGGGGTCAGGCGCAGCGTTAACATGAGAGCTTTCAACGTGGGCCACCATCGCCACGGCATCCGGAGTTGCAAACGGGCAGTACGGGCACCGATCGGTTGTAGTTGTAGTAGTCGCTGCCTGGTAGTTTGCGTGGTATGCAACGCCTGCAACCGCAGCCTGTGCTGGGTACTGCGTCCGCCCCCTTCCAGCAGCATGGCCTTCCTTTCTTCGACCATGAAGCCAGCGAGTACACAGGGCAATGAGGACCAGCAAAATGATCACACAGCCCACGATGATGGCAACCGCCCAAGCCGACCAGAAGGAGTCGCTATTGTCCGTGGCTGCCGCAGAGCCAGAAGTGGAGCCGATGGCGCTGGAAGATGCGACGAAGGCAAAAGCCTGGCTGTCCGACAACAGCACACTTCGCCCGTAGATGACCGCCTCCACCACAATTTCTCCATCGTCTCCAAGAGCGGAGCTGTCGGTGTTGTTGCCGCTGCTGCGACTCGAGTTGCCACCGGCAGCAGCAAGAAGATCAGCGTAGGAAACATGCACCATCTCCACATTGTTCTTGGCGTCCCTCCCAGTGCTCGAGTCCGCTGTAAGTGGACCGAAGGTCTGCGTGCTGTTGCGGACACGCACAACGAGGTCCAGGTCGTGTTGTAGCTGCGATGAAGCCTGCGTTGACCCTGGGGGGTCAGTCCAAACGAGCGTAGCGCGTAAATCAACGTCGCGCGCCACTGTAAATAACACCACAACGTCGCCTCCGTGGGAAACGGAAGGCTCACTGTTTTCCGTCGAGTTCGGCAAGAAGTACAGAGTAGGCAAGTTCTCGTTGCGTGTAGTGTTGTTGCTGCTGCCTTCAGTCCCCGAAAAGTCGACAATGTTGGTCAGGTTCGGTTTGCCGTATCCTTGGTACACGTCGGGATACGTCACATCTGTAGCATCCGACACCAAGCTTGAACAGGACACGACACCGCTGGCAGGAAGTGCACCCATTCGCCGTTGTAGTGAGTCGCCACTGTGAATTATCAACGCCTTGAGCAGCGCAGCAGGAACAGTCTTCATTCCATACGCAGCATCCTTGCTGCCATTCTTCCACCAGCCATCGCGAAGCCATTCATACAGAAGCACAGCCACGCCAGTTACCACCGGGGTGGCTTGCGACGTTCCCTGCAGCGAACATGTAGCTGAGCTTGCCTCCGCAGACCCTGGGGCCTCTGATTGGCTCGAAATGAGGCTCATTCCTGGTGCCACAACGTCAGGCTTCATTCTGCCGTCAGTTGTAGGTCCCGCGGACGAAAAGGAAGCGACGGTGTGCTCATTGAAGATATCGGTGCACGCGTAGTCCGTGAAAGATGCTGCCGAGTTGAGCGACGCGCCGACTGAAATCACGTTCTTAGCACCGGAAGGAGACGAGATCGTGCGCTGGCCGGTCGTCGTGGACTCGCCGCTGTTGCCAGCCGCCACAACCACGAGAATCTCTGGGTTCTCATAAATAAAAGCATCCAAATCTCTGGCCTGTGAGCTGTAGTCCGACCCAGGCGTTCCCCAGGAAAACGAGAAAATCTTCGCGCCCGCGTCAATCTGGCTTTTGAGCAGATCGCTGGCATCTGCGGGCGTGGCGAGCGACACGGCACAGTTAAGTTGACCTGCACAAGACTCGGATTGCGTTCCGATGTCCATGAAGGCTATCCGTGACTCGTCAGCAATGCCTAGATCGGCGTTCTTACCGCTGAAGGAGCTCCCAGCCAAAAGCCCCGCGACATGGGTCCCATGCCCACAAGTAATCGTCTCAGCTTCATCAACTTTGTTGGCCCAGGCGTTGTACATGACCACTTTGCGAGCTGAGAGCACTATGCCCGAAAAAATATCACGGTCATCTTGATCGAACTGGTCGTGGTACAGATACAGCCCCGTGTCGGTAATGCCCACAACGACGTCATTGCCTCGAATGCCGGCCTCTCTGGCCGAGTCAACGCCCACAAGACTCGCAACGAAGGCGTCGAGTCGCCGACCGCGCTGCATTCGCGTCCACCGTTCCTGGTCTTCGCCCCGCAACAAGTTTTGCGTCATCTCTTGCCGTTCGTCGATCCACTCGACCGAGGACTCCACAACAGCCAACCCCAACACGTTGGTCCACATAGTGAGGTCCTGCAGCGGCTTGGAGAAGATCGACCTAGGTCGGTACTCACTCGTTTCAAACACATTCAGTAGCCCAAACAGCTCGCTCGCACGCTGTTCCAGCGACGCCATGACCGACTCCAGGTCCGCACCCTGCACCAGTCTAATCTCCATAGCTGGTGCTGCCAACGACTCGTTCCCATTCTGCACCATCCTGTCACTTAGCTGTGCCGCACTCCGCGCAAATGGCATGAGCTTTAGAATCTCCGGCAGGTCCAATACCGTGTCCACACACTGCAGCGCCCCAATCTGCTCAGCCACCGACTCGTTGGCGTGCACTAGCAGCACCGTATTGCCTCCCAGCGCATCTCCTCTTCGCGTAAGCAGCGGCGTATCGTTCTCGTCGACCTGCTTCACAAGGTTCCTCACCGCGACGATGCACGCTCTGTCCTCGTCCTCCTCCTGCTCTGATCGCAGCTGGATCAGCCTGGGCTTGTGCTCCGCCGCCTCCTCCATCACCGAGTCGTCGTCCCGCACAGCGGGTAGAAGTTTGTCCTGCAGGAAGGCCAGCTGGCAGGCGTCGGCTGTGACGCTGTCGCCGCCCAGCATGGCGTCGTACGCCAGGAAGAAGGCGTCGTGGAAGCCGCGGAACACGCGCGCACTGTCCGCGGTCGACAGCGTGAGCGAGAAGGTCAGCGCCGACGCGTTCTGCTCCACTCCGTTGCACGACAGCACGTCGATCTGCTTCGTCTGGGCACTGGAGTTCTGCAGCCGACGCCCGCAGAGCGACTCGGAGCACTGCGATGAAGGCGACAGCAGCAGCGGCGAGCAGTGAAAGGCGCACAGCGCGGCAGTGTCCGCAAACGCCAGCCCCTGTGCGTCCTGTATCGCCTCCGAGCCACGTCCCAGCAGCGCTAGGCCGAGCAGCAGCCCCCAAGGTGCGCGCATGGAGGCAGTGCCGGTCCGTTATTGCAAGTGCCCCCAGATAAAGCCCAAGTGTATTTTCTAGTTTCTCTGTTCGCGACTGTCGCGGCGTTGCGTACGTTATCCGGATATTAAATCCTAGAAGACTGTCCGGACTAACAGCTTACTACATGTATTATATAGCACTGCCGTCGTGACGCGCTCGGAAAGTAATACTAATAATAGCATTGCCGTCGTGACGCGCTCGGAAAGTTAGCGCTGCCGGCGACTTGCAGGACGGCTCGGCCAAGGTGCTGTATGACCAGCGTCGACGCTACTCCGGACGCTGATGCTCGGCAGAATGTTCTGTGGCTTCCCATTCCTGTCCGACATGACAGACTGGAACTACAGGTAAATTGTATCGCCTCGGCGACTTGGCGCCAACTTGGCTGACGAAATGCTAGAGACAATCCGTGCCAGCTGACGGTGCAGCGACGTGCCCGCGTGGGTCTGCCCAATCTTGCCGCTCATAAGACCGCCACCAACGCGATGACAAGCTTCCTCGGTGCACACCGTATCCGCCGGATAATCCGGGCCACAGAACGCCATGGCCCAGCTCGAGCCCCGACCGGCGGGGACCAAGTCAACAAGAAGCCTCCGACTGCTGCGTTTCCTGCTCCTCGGTGGCGCCGTGTACGGGGCGCTGCTGCTATGCTGGGACGCCGGCCAGCTTGGCCAGTTGACTGCAGGGACAGCGTCCGCTGGGGTCAAATCGACAGCCAAGCCGAGCATGAAGCTGGTCTCTGTCTCGATGGATACGCAGGCAGAGTCAGCCGAACAAGCGGAGCAACATGCTCGATCCGTGAAGATCCTATCATCCGACGAGTCTCGGCTAAGGAACTGGCGCTGCATCGGCTGGAAAGCGACCCGTGACTGCAGTCCATATGGCCCTCGAGAGGTGAAAGGCGATCTATCCTGCTCGCGCCGTATCCCGAATGGCGATTCCGGCTATTGCGAGCTGGAAGACATCGACTCCGGCGAGCGCTTTCGTGTGATGCGACGATATTGTGGCAGTCTCGCGAACAGCGCTCAGTTTCGCTGCGGAGACGCTGCTGCATTTGCCAATTTCCCGCTGAAAGCGAAAGAGGCAGTCGACAAGGCGCTGGTTCCAGGCTACACGCTGCCAAACATCGGCTCTGGCGCCGACGGAATCGTCATGGTCGTGTATCCAAAGATGATTGCCAGCGCGTATGCCACGGTGAAAACATTGCGTGAACTGCTCGGATGTCGATTACCGATCGAGATTTGGTATCGACCCAGGGAGATCTCCGCTGTTCCTGCAGCGTTGGCTCCTTTGCAAGAGTTGGCGAGCAACCAGACGTACGAGGGAGAGATTTCGTTCCACGAGATCAGAGACGCATGGGCAACGGGCTTTACTACGAAGATATACGCAATCTACAACAGCTTCTTCGACCGGGTGCTCTTTCTGGACTCGGACAATGTACCTGTTCGAGATCCGGCCTTTTTGTTCGAGACCACTGAGTTCGTGAATACCGGCGCATTGTTTTGGCCCGACTTCTGGCACCCGAAGCGCACCATCTTCAACATCAAAGCCCACTCACCGCTTTGGGAAATGCTGAGCATGCCGTTCCCGAACATGTTTGAGCAGGAGAGCGGCCAGCTACTCATCGACCGACGTCGGCACACCGCACCGCTCGAGTTGGTGCTCTTCTACGCCTTTCACCAGCCCAATCACTTCAAGAAGTTTAGCTTGGTGCATGGCGACAAGGACCTGTTCCGACTGGCATGGCTGAAGCTGGGTGTACCGTTCCACATGATCACTTTCCCCCCTGCCGTGGCCGGCAAAGTCATCAACGAGTCCTTCTGCGGTATGACGATGGTGCAACACGACACCCAAGGCAAGATTCTCTTCCTGCATCGCAACTCGAACAAACTCACTGGTGGTCCACCTCCCATGACCACCAACGAGCGGTTGCAGGCGATTCGACGGAAGCGCAATAAGCGACTCCGCATCGCAAAAGGGCTTGACAGCAGCGAAGCCGAGCAGCCATCTCCGGAGCCTGCAGGCGAAGCAGGCGGATACCCTGATCCAATCTTCTGGACGCACGTTTTGTCTTTCAACAGGACGTCTCGGCAGTCGAACTACTTTATCGAGACGTACAACGCCGACCCGGAGTTCCCGAAGGAGCAAAACTGCTATGGCAAGCGCGAGCTGGGCAAGAACAAGCACTTTTACGCGCAAGAGGTGGCGAACTTGGCCTTCGCCGATCTGGAAACGCAGATTCGCCACTTCGCTTTCGAGGCTGTTCAACTCCAAAAAGCCTTGGCTCAGAAGTCAAGCAAACCCCTCGCGTAAGACAATGAAAGTCTACCAAGGGATATTTTTTTATTTTTTTTCTTAATAAAAGATACTTGAAGTAATGGTCTAACCATCAAGGTCAACTTCTCAAAAAACGGTTCATACGTAATTTGACAGTTTTGATTTGGTCGCCATGTGCTCGCTCACCAACTTCTCCACGGCGGTACGGGGTCTTGCAGTTCTTGCTGCTGGGCAGCTTGCTATACGCATTGGCAGTGCTCGGCTACTCTGTGCTCAGCGTACACTCGACACTCTCGCTTCCATCGGTGTACCTGGACACCCTCTCTAACTCGGTCAGAAACTCGTTCCAGCACACGCAGCGCACTCCCGAGCAACGACAAGCAGACGCCCACGCGTTGCAAGTGGGGATTCTCCCTTCCGAGACGTAGGAGCGTCGCTTCAGATGCATCCGCTGGAAGGCCACTGCGGACTGCCGACCTGATGGCCCACGACTGCCGGAGCTCGACCGACCATGTACGAAGACGGTTCCTCACGGTCAGTCCGGCTACTGTGAGCTGCAGGACGAAGACACCGGGGAGCTATTCAAGGTTGCGAGACGGACGTGCGCTGATGTGGTGGGCAAGGCGGCGCTGTTCAGGTGTCTCGAGGCCCCGAGGTTCGCCAACTTTCATGCGATGGCGCATCAGGCCGTGCAGCAAGCGCTTCAGCCTGGATTCGCGCTGCCGAGCATAGAGAAAGGAGAGTCTGCGCCGCAGGACGGCATCGTGATGGTGGTGTACCCCAAAATGGTGCCGAGCACTTACGCCACCGTCCGCCTACTGCGCGAGGTGCTGCACTGCCGACTGCCGATCGAGATCTGGTTCCGACCCGACGAGATACGGAAAGTGACGGCGTCCATTGATCCGCTTCGCCAGTTGGCCGCGAACGATACAGTCGGTGGCATCACCTTTCGCGGCATCGACGACCCGCTGGCGGTGGAATTCGCTACCAAAGTGTTCGCAATTTACAACAGCGTGTTTGACCGCGTGTTGTTCTTGGACTCGGACAATGCGCCGGTGCGAGACCCCAGCTTCCTGTTCGAGACGCGCGAGTTCGTCGATACTGGTGCGGTCTTCTGGCCGGACTTTTGGCATCCGCAACATACCTTGTTCTATCTGGGCGAAGACTCGCTGCTCTGGGAGCTGCTGGACATGCCGTTTGTCGACATGTTCGAACAGGAAAGCGGACAGCTTGTCATTGACCGACGTCGACACGCTGCACCGCTGAAGTTGCTGCACTTCTTCACTTTCCACCGACCGAACCCGTT
>AWVW02032988.1:0-13848 GCA_000500225.2 Phytophthora pinifolia
GAGGTGCAGACCCCGATCCCGGTTGTGGAGGAAGCTCTGGCGACAAGCGCGTGGAACTCGACACCCGTGCAGAAGGAGGCGAAGGCTGTCGTTGCCGAAGTGGAAAAGGTGGCGGTGCCTGTGAAGGAGGTGGTCAAGGAGGTGCTCTCGGAGCCTGCTGCCGTAGAGCAGATGAAGGTCGTGGTGGCTACGGAGACCGTGGTGGAGGACGCCAAGATGGACAAGAAGGCCATCGCGAACGCATTCGATGGCGTGGCCAGCTACAAGGTGGACAGCGTGGCTACCATCAAAAAGGTTCCAACCATTGAGGCGGCCGCCGCCCAGTCGGCCGACGCGCCTGGTGCTTGCGGTGCTTGCGGTATCGCCAACTGCATCGTCATGTAGTTTCTTACGTTACTAGTTCGTCGCTCGTTGCGTCCTCATGGCGCTCGAGGTCGGTCGTCGCCAACCAAAAAAAAGATGCATTCGCGATTATGGATGCCAGACGTGGATACTTTTGAAGCCAGCTTCAACACGATTTTGTTTACCTATTCAAGCGCATAAAATGCCTGTCGAATATCATCCTTGTGGAGCAAGATCTTTATGGTCATTCGACAACTTGCGCTGACCCCCAGTAGCTCAAGCCCAAGAACCCCGTATAAGAAGATGTCTGATTCGCCATGGAACGCCGCCCCCGTACCTGGCCAGGAGCCGCCGCACGCCGCGCCCAAGCCCGCTGCCTCCAAGCCTGCCAAGCAGGAGGAACACGTGGTGTGGAATGCTGCCCCCAAGCCTAACGCTGGCACGGGCGAGAAGATTAAGGACAAGACGCGGCACGTGCTGGAGGACACCAAGGACCTCAAGGCCAAGGTGACCAGCACCGTGGAGGGCTACACCAAGGACAGCGTGGCCAAGGTGAAGAAGATCAAAGAGGAGCGCAAGGTGACCAAGGACGAGAAGAAGAAGGCTGACAAGAAGGACAAGAAGGGAGAAGAGTCGGCTGGCGCCTGCGGTCTCTGTGGCTGCACCGTCATGTAAAAAGCCCCCCCCACTCGACGCGGTGCTATCTTCACTGCAGCTCCGTGTTGCGTGGCCCACCCAGTTTTTTTACAGAGCTAGCTGGAGTAGTAGACTCGTGTAGAACCTCTCGCCTCCAGCGACTCGCCGCCCGTCGACGTTCGTCTGAACTAACATGCTGTGGTTGCTTATTCATTCCCTCTCTTGTTCCTGTCGAGCTGTTTGGGTACTTGTAGCAACAGGATGGCGTGAGAGCTGCCAGCCGCCAGTCCGAGCACACGCCCTCGATGTGGTGACTTGGAGCGAGTGCCACCACCTTGAAACACGCTTCGTGACGCTGGCTTTGGACCCCACCACTGGACCGATCCGTCTCGACACAATGCAAGCGTGAAGCGACTGCCGCACGCGACGTCCAATACGTCCTGAGCCTCATCACTCGCTTCTGAACTCGATGAGATCGTCACCACGCGAGGAAGCACTTGTGTGGCCCTGCTGGCTCCAGGACCCTGAGCCACATAGGGAATCAACGTGTCACTCATGAAAGCACATGGAAGAGTGCGTCAAGAACGCACCAGTTGGGCATCCTTTCCCCATCCCCACGTGTACAGGTCTCCAGACTTGGTCAGCGCTACGCTTGCAAACACTACAAGTTAGTCTCCTCGGTTCCAAGTGCTGATGCTCGACACTTTACCTGCTGTGTGCCAAGTGCCGCACGCCACCTGCACGACGTCGCTCTCGAGTCCGTGCAGCGCATCGACTGCAACCGGTCGATGCTCGTCCTGCGTAGATCCGTGACCAAGCTGGTTGTAGAGTCCCCAGCCAAAGGTGAATACCTCGCCAGTCGTGGACACGAGCGCGCTGTGTGCCCATCCTGCCGCAACATGACTCACGCGGATATTGTCCGGCAATGCTACGAGCGTCGGCGTGTGAAGCTGCTCTAGCTCAGAGTAGACCCCCAGTTGGCCGTACACATTGCACCCCCACGCCCACACTTGGCCGCGTGAGTCAATAGCCAGCGAGTGCATCCCGCCCGCCGCCACCGCGACGATCTCTGTGGACGGATCAGGGAACTCGACCACCGCCGGAAGTGGCATCACCTCGACCGTCACTGGCGCTGCAGCTTGGCCCGATCGGTTCCAGCCCCACGCCACTACGCGGCCTGCAATGGTCAGCGCCAGCACGTGATTTAAGCCGCAGGATACCGCCTGGCAAGGCTCCGGCATCTCCAGCTTCGTCGCTGAAGCCTCATCCGTCAGCTCGCCGTAGAACGCCCGTCCCCATGCGACAACGTCCCCACTACCAGCCACTATGCCCACCGAGAAGGTGTCGCCGCCATCCACAGCCTTGAAGCGCTGATCCGGACAAATACACTCGTCGAAGAGCCCATTGCCGCCGAGCACCAGAAACTCGGGAACGCATACACATTCCATTTTAGCCAATCGGCGACACTAATCTTTGCGCCAAGTCTCAGATAACCAAGCACCAAGATGCAGCACTGCCACGACGAGCACGCGGCCCTGGGCGGCCACGACCACGACCACAACCACGACCATGGCCATGGTCATGATGACGAAGTGGAGGACGCCAATGGCGACTCGCTCTACCCGTTCATCGACACGAGTAAGCTGCGCGTGCTCAACGCGCTGGACCCACAGGCCGCGGCCAACCCGATCAAACCATTCCACGAGCGCCAGGATCGCTCGCGCTTCCTGGCTAGCAACGAAGATGATCCCGAGATGGTCTTGTTCATTCCCTTCACAGAGGCCGTGAGCATTAAGTCGATCTGCATCTCCGGCAGCTCGGGCGACGGCACACACCCGAAAGCTATCAAACTGTGAGTCGGGTCCTGTATTTGACTCTAGGGCGTAACTCTTTGCCCCTTTCTCACTTGTGACTGTGGGAAGGTTCACGAACCGAGAAGATATCGACTTTTCCAACGCAAACGAACTGCCAGCGCAGCAGAAGTTGGATCTGGTCGAAGATGACACGGCCAACATTGACTACCCGCTCCAGTACGTTAATTGGTGCGTGGATTCGAAAGGTGACTGAAATCTAACGAGCTTTGAGTCCTGCAGGGTGCGCAAGTTCCAAGGAGTTAGCAATGTGACGCTCTTCATTGAGAACAGCTACGGAGGCGATGAAACGAAGATCTACTACATTGGCCTCAAGGGTGAAAACAAGAAGGTACGAAGCTTCCTGTCATGCTTCTACTGTAGTTGACGCATGTCAAAACTAATATCAATTGGTTTGGATTTCTATTGTGCTCAGTGGCGCCACGGTGTCGTCGAGTGTGTGTACGAGGCGCGTCCGCAGCCGGCTGACCACAAAGTGAAGGACACAATCGGATCGTCCTCGCTCATCTAGTTCGGAGCAGCCGCACGAGCCAGCCATTCGCGTGTACGACTCGATTATCTAGCGTCAAGGTCAGAGTTTGGCGAGACTTGCAAAACCGGCACTCCTTGTTGCAGTTGCTGGAACTCCAGCAACGCCCGCTCTGTAAGTGAGGCCTTTTGCTCTTCCTCCTTCCGCTTTTGCTCGAGGCCGTTTAGCATTTGATATAAATCTCGAGCCAAATCGTTTTGTGGATGCTCTCCGTCTGTGGCGTTTCCATCGTGATCATCACCTTGTTCTGTTTCGAAACCATTGCCCTCAACGGAAGTGTGGCTGCAAGCATCCTCGACAGAATCGTTGCCGCCCTGTTGCACTTGATCATAATTTTCAGCGAAAGAATCTTCGTCCCTGTCAGACTCCTTTTCTTCTTCCTCTTCTTCATGTTCATCCAAATTCCGGCTTCTGGAGGTCGATGAGCCTTCCACCACACGGGAGGCATGGAAACTTGTTTCATCGCCATATTGCTGCTCTACTTCAAGACTGTCTGCGCGAGTCTTACTACTACCAGGAAAGACATCGGCGTCGGATATTCTTGCCAGGCTATCCTCGTGGTGAATGGTGCTCGTACTGAGGTCCATCGGTCTTGAAGTAGCTGATGGATAGATTCTAGTGCGTTCATCGTGTAAAGCGGAAATCTCGGATGCGCTATCAATAAAAGTTTCCCAGTCGAAGGGCTCGTTACCAGCGCTGATATCTGCTCCACTCCCTTGGGAGTCAAGTACTCGGGAAGACGTGCTGAGATCTCTGGAAACTGCGTCAAGTTCCCTGGTGTAGCCTTTTAGAGAATGAGAAAAGCCTTGTTGGCTGGAATTTGCGTGCCGCGACAGGTCTCTCTTGTAGCTTTTTATCGATATGCTGCTGGTATCCGCTCCAATTTCCTTCGAGAGATCAAAGTGACTTTGGCTTGACGAAGACGATATTTCATATCCGTGAGACTCGGATAATTGACTTCGCGACAGCGAGTACCCAACTGCATCGCTTTCATAGTGGCGATCATCGTCGAAGATACCGTCACTCCAACTAGCGTCATCCGCCCGCTCTGACAAGCTCTCCCTTCCGCTGCTGTGGTTTGAAAGAGGACGCAAGCTGTCTTTCAGACGGACGCTAAATGTCTGCGCTAGTGCCTCATCTCGCTTCTTCAGTTCCTGTTTCACACGGTCAATTTCTTGACGCAGCTTTTGTTCATTGATCGCGCTGTCCTTCTGCAGCCGGTCTATCTTGGCAGCATATTGAGCACGTATATCGTTGATATCCTTGGTCTGCAGCATATCAATTTCTGATCGCAGTGCCTCGACCTCTGACTCCAGCGATTGACACTTCTCTGACATCTCGTCGATTTGCTCCGCGAACGTATCCTTGGACTCCATCGTGTCCTCCAGCAGCTCCGTCAATCGATCACGGTCAGAGCTCAAACTTCTCACTTGCTCATGTAGCGTTTCATTCTCCTCCTCCAAACTCGCAATTCGACCTTGTGTTTCTCTGATGCGATTGCCTACAACACTCAGCTCCTCGTCCTTGGTCTTGTCATGCTGAGCGAGCACTGCCTCCACTTCGTAAAGTTTCCTCTCCAGACTCGAATGCAGTGTTGAGCGTTGCAAGATCTGCTTCTCCAACTGCTGGATGTGCTTACGGTCCGCCGCCACTTTGCTGTTGTGCTCGCGCTGCGTTTTCTTGAGCAGAAAGTCGAGCTCTTTCCGCAGCAGCGCCTGATTGTGGAGTTCTTCCTGTAGCGCCTCGATCTGCCTCGTTGCGTCCTGCAGCTTCTCACCTCGAAAGGCTAGGATGGACGGGGCCAAGTCCATTGCGTGGCTCGTGTTCTTCTTGCAGCAGTTGTGCCACACAAAATGCGAGGCTCCCTTCGCTTTCTTCTTCGACGAGCCTCGCGAGTGCAGCAGGTCGTTGCGCTCCTTGATCACTTGCGCGGCGTATCGCTCGAGGGACTGCTTCTTTTCTCGCTCACTCACCGCCTCACGAGTCAGCAGTCGCACGTGGTTCTTGAACTGCTCCATATCCTGCTCCAGCGTCGACGCATACAGGCGGAGGTGTGTCGTCAACATCTCCATCTCCGTGTAACGCGGGAGAATGTGGAGCACATAGCCCAGCAACCGCTGCGGGTCCGATGTGGGAGGCACAGGAGGCAGCTCCAGTCCCGTCAACGTCTTCTCCACCTCATGCCACCCGCTGGTGTCCTGCTCCCCAGGAGCGGGAGCCGCGGAGACGTCCGCCATGATTGGAGCAGTTGCAATTAAAATTTGAATTGCTGACCAGAAAGTGTCGATTCAGTTCTGAATTGAAACGCCAAGTTGAAGTGACCATCACTCCTCGATTCATTCCGCACTCGACCTTGCCCGCATTCACGAGCCCACCATGGACGACGACAGCCGGATGAGCGAGACATCGAGCGTGCGCAACCGCGGCCAGCGGCACGGCGCCGCGTCGACGATGGGCGACCTGGATGGTGCGGGCGACGCGGCTTCGCTCTCGGCCTCGCACATCCGCCCTCAGCTTCGCTGCAACGCGTGCTGGGAGCCAATCTTGCCCGACGTGCAGTCGGCTGAGACCTGCTACCGCACTAGCTGTGGGCACCTGTTTTGTGTTAGTTCCCTATATCTGTATTCCTTGTCGGATCTTCTATTATACTCATGCGTTGGTGGTGCAGGAGAAATGCGCGTACAAGCACTTCGGCCAGGGACGACTGCAGTGTCCCGCCTGCCAAGTCGGTACGTAGGCTGGTTATCATCTAGTGGAGAAGAAGAAGTGGATGTTTATTGTGTTATGTGCCACGCCGCAGATCTCAGTCAAGGGTAACATTCTGCATGCTTGAAGTTGGATTGTAAATGTGGTGGATGACGCTGTTGGGCTTGATGAAGACGTGGCGGGATATCCGAGACGTAAGTGTGTCACGTAGTGCTGTAGGCTTGTGCGTGCTTTGTTAATTCCTGTCGAGGTTGCAGGACAATTCATGGCGTCGCAGATTCCAAGGTAAGCTGTAGCTGACAGTGGAGAGAGGCTGGTAAACTAAAGATGGATGGATGTCTATGGTCAGCGGACGGAGGTACAGCTTTGTAGTGTCGTATGCTTATGTTGTGGCCCTGACATTACTGTATGGTCGAGCAGGCGATATGGGAAGAGATGATGGCCGATCCGTCGTCGTGCTTCGGTACGGTCAAAGTATTGAGAGAAAATGAGTCGTAATGGCTCTCACCTTGACGCGATGTTTGCACAGAGCACTTCCAGCAGGCGCTAGGTGCAATTTTACTTTGGTGGATTTACATAAGTTTTGTCTAACCAGAGTGCTGCAGATTTTGTCTTGGTGTGCAATCCTACAGCATCTTGAAATGTAGTTGAAAGCTAATAGGGTGTTGGCACAGTTCCAGTTGGCCCAGGATTCATACAGGTAGGTGTGAGTCTGTTGGGGATAATTGTATATGTATATTCATTCCGACGCATTACATGCACTGAACAGACAGGTAGGAGCTTTGGAGTCCTTCAGGTGATGTTTTTCATCTAAGCACGCATTGGCCACGACAGGAAGAAATCAGGCGTCAGCAAGGTTTGTCCTCGTGCTGCGATGTCTTGCCTCGTATAGAGACACTATGCTTATAAGTTATCGCCGATCTTTTGTCGTTCAGCGGAGGAACAGAAGGCTTTTCAAGTTCAGCATGGAGAAAAGTACATTCAGCTGAAAAATTACACAGACCAACTGGAGGCTGAGTTGCGCGAAACAAAGGCGAAAATGCAGGCGCAAACAACCTCAAACGACGAGTTGCGTGAGGTGAGCTCTGTTCACACGTGAAACTATATATTTTTCTGAAGGTGCTCCTTCGACCCAGGCTTACAAGGAGAAATCGCGAAAATGCCGCAACTGGGAAAAAATGGTGAACCAACTTCCGGTCAAACAAAACGAGTGTGGCACTGACATTCTATTCTACCAGTGCAAGACCCTGAAAGGCCAGCCGAACGCTCGACAGTTTCCGTCACCGACCCGCTCCATTATGGGAATGCCGCAGCAAGATGGTGGCGCTCTTGTAGCGCAAGCCAGTCAATTCAGCCGCCCTTCGATGCGCCCGATCGCGAGACCTTACGCCGTAGATTCAGCAAGCTCGTCTTTGCGCAACCCGATGCAGAACATGGGGGAGCACGAAACTCCACGGGGAATCCAAAGACCGAATGTGGGCATGTTTGAGCGGTTTGCGAGACCTCAAATCGGTGCGTGGTTTTTACATAGCGCTCTTCTTCTATCACGTTTCTAACATGCTCATGGATCTAGGAGTTACCTCACGCCCTTCGGTTCAGCCGATAGGGGGGTCAAGAACTCGGATCATGCGACCGAAAACTCCGCTGCAGGCCTCTCAACGAACTGGTTTTCTATCCAAGAGGTACCATTCCTGATAACTTTGATCAAGTAAGCACACGAGTAGCTTACTACTTCTACTATTTTACTGCACCACAGGCCAACCTTCCGCATGTGAATGGCTCATGCCATCGTAAAACGAGATTCAATTGAGCGGTTGAGTGGCGTTCGCCGTTGCTGTGTTTGTCTGAGCTGAGCACAGATCTATTTTCAATGCATAAAGTTTTAGCGAGTCTGCCGTCACAACTGAGAGCGGCAACAATGACGAAGGCAGTCTTCGCACCTGGAAGTTCGATTTTAAGAGCAAAGCCAATATTCGAGCTATGTGATGCAGGTGTTGAACCTAAGCGCGTGAAGAAGCTCTCGCCGAAGATTGGACCTCCCAAAGCAAGTCAACGAGTGGTGCCGTTCGACTCCAAAATGATTTTTGAGGCTGCTGATTCGACACCTGGAGCTCGCACCGGCAATAGTGCAGGTCTGGCTGGTCTAACAAGCCTAGATCTGGAGCTAGCCAACGTCGAAGACCTCGTCACGGAGTCTATAACGCCTTTAACCAAGGTGGAGTACCCTGAACAAGGGGAGCAATCACTGAGTAGCAGCAAAAACACAAGCAGCAAAAGTGTTGATTCACTTTTATCGCCATCATCTGGCCAACGATCACTTTTGTTAGCACCTTTGAAAGCTCCACCCAAGACTTCTCGGGTGGGCATCGAAGCAAAAAGTATGAGGAGGAAGATTTCGCTGACAAATGTATATTTGTTGTAGAGAGCAATTCGGTCGCAAGCTTCGCGTTCCGCTCCTCGCGTTTCCCAGAGATACCAGTAAGACGATGCTACTGCATAAAGTATTGTTTTTCCATGTCTAAACTTCTGACTTGTTTTTTTCTTTTCTTCTGTTTCTTCTGTTGAGCCTAGACTGCGCCATCCAGATAAGTTGATTGCAGAAGCTAGTGAGAGGAGGCGAATCGTGGATGAGGTGAGGTAGCTGTGTGTCTAAACTCGAACACCAATCATCAAATTGCTTATTCAAAATGCTTCCGAGATCCTCGAGCTGGAGAATCGTCGACGCCGGAAAGAGGAGGAGTTGGCAAGAATTTACAAGCGCGAAAAGGAAGCGAAAGCGGAACGAGGTACAGTTCAGTATCCAGGCAATCCCTTGGGGGCACAACACGTGTTTATATATTTTGATGGGTATTGCAGCGATAGGTTTGAAGGGTTATCCGTACTCAACCTGCACAGCTCGACCACGTAACCAGCCCCGCTTTGATTAACTACTGGAATGACGCTTGCCGAAAATGAATTAAAAAGGTTATTGCTACCTAATACTCATAAACTAAAGTCTCCACTGGGAGAGCAACAAATACGGACGAGCACGCTGATAGTGTCTACGGACGGCATTGCAACCGCTTCGATCGCAGCCAACTCGACCGTCTCGTTGATAATCTTGATATAACCAGGTAAATACGATGAGCAACTCGCTCAGACTTGAGTACGTTCTGACGGTCCGACAGCCTTCGTGCAGGGACATACGGCGAAGTAGAGAAGCGAGGGGTACTTCTTCATAAAAGGCTCGGAATATTAGGAATACGGCCGGACTTCCTCACTTATGCCACGAGCTTCTTGACTTCGTGCACGAGGCCACTGATGCGCTTCTGAACAAAAGCCGCTCTCGCCACTAGGCGTCGAAGAGCCTGCGTGAAGTCGGCGTTCTGCTGCTTGCCCACATAAGCCAAGATCAGCGTCGTTCCGTTCGTCCGGATCTGCTGCGTCGTCATAGAAAGCAGCTCCATCTCCTTCAGCACACGTGCTGCTAGCATCGAGAACGACGGTTTCTTTACGCAACTCTCGACCCCATCCACCAGCGCTTCAATCTCCGCTAGCTGCGAGGCTAGGATCGAGTACACCGGGTCCGTCACGCGCTTCGGCGGTTGCGCCTTCACCAACGCCGTCTCCGCAACGACACCATCGGCTTTACCATCTTCCAATACCAATCTCCCCATGCGGCCGTTGAGCACGTCATTATCCACCGATGATCCTCTTCTGAAATGGAACCTTACGCCACTGTCCTTCCTGGGGTGTGCCGGCATCTCGGGGCACGATATCTGGGGACTAAACGCCCTCGTAGCGCGTTCCTTGTCCAGGATCTCCATCATTTTGGTCTCCTGCGGCGTAGCCGCGCGAGCTGCATTATCCGAGAGCCGGGCGTGCTCCGTCTTCCTCGACTCGGCCGGATACGTCCTGCGTCCGGAGTACAACAGTGACACGTCCTGTCCTTCCTCCACTGCTGTAAGCCCGGGGCCGCTGTCTCGCCTGGCTAGGAAGCTCTTGGAGATACGCGCCTCCAGTCGGTCGGTGCACGACGAGGCCGAGCGCGACGAAAGTGGCGTGTCGAAGGCGTTGGTCAGCTTGTCCGTGCTGGCCTTCGACGCGTCCTCGTTCTCCACCGATCGTAGATCGAACATGGAGTCCCCGAGGGCTCGACCAGCTCCAAACGTGCGTGGTGGCAGCGGTGCCGCGGACCGCGACTGTGCGCGGTGTTGTTCCACGAACCGTAGCATTAACTGAGACACGGTGCGCGGCGCCGGAGGTGGCGGCGGAGGAGGAATAGACTTCTCGAGCTGCAGCCGCGCCTCGATCTCGGCGTCGATGTCGCGCTCCATCACGTCAACGTCTGATGAGAAGTCGTCGTCGTCCTCGTAGTCGTAAGAAGTCAAGGGGCCGGCCGACACGGGCTGGCTGTAGTGCGGGTGCGGGTAGTAGCCGCCCGAGAGCGAGTCGTACCCGTGCAAATACGCGCTCATGGCCTGGATCCTCTGGGTGTTACCAGCTCGTTTCCGTTGTGAGCACTCGACCGCCGCGAAGACTGGCGCCATCCACGGCCCAGTCTCTGACGGCGATCAGAGGGGGTGAAGCCGGGACTGTAACACCAAGCTGGTCAGTGAGGGCCAACATGTGTACCTGTATTGCAGGTATGTACTGGCATTGATCTATACTACTAGTACAGTAATCTGCGTGAATAAGCAACGCCTGATATGCATAGAAAGAGAGAGAGAGGCATCCAGTATGGCACTTTCAAGAAGGCACTGGTTGCCTTCTTGTTTGCCAATCGCCCAGCGATAGCAGGAGTTTACTTACTAGTACACGACACGGTGCTAGAACAGTATTGCAAAAAATATTGATGACGCTAAAGAAAATAGAGATGCTTTTTTTATAAAACAAATCAAAATTAAAATACGGTATGGATGAATATCATCAAATCTCCGACCGTACTTAAGACAGACACATACAAATTTTGAGAGGGGCCTCTGTCGGAGATAACACGTTACCCTATCCCTCTGCACATCTGATATGCATACAATCATCAAGTCATTTTGTCAGCCTCGTTTGATGATTGGTCGGAGCTTTGGGGACGGATGTCACGGCCGCCTCTGGCAAGCGAAGCGGACTTAGGGTTTTGACGCAGCGAGCGCAGCGAGCCGCTAAGGGATTTGGAGTCGCGCGGAGCGCGGGGTCAGGTGATATTGGTGCGTGACACCCCGTCTAATGGCCCTTTTATGTGCATGTCGGAGGTGTCGGAGGCCTGACGG
The DNA here is from genome assembly GCA_000500225.2 of Phytophthora pinifolia. Classification (NCBI taxonomy): domain Eukaryota; phylum Oomycota; class Peronosporomycetes; order Peronosporales; family Peronosporaceae; genus Phytophthora; species Phytophthora pinifolia. The sequence continues at coordinate 11,328 of AWVW02032988.1, forward strand.
TATGGAATCGCAAAAACGAAGCGAGAGTCAATATCCACCCGAACGGAGGGGTGGCTTCCTCGGCGATGGGAGCGCGAGTGGCACGACCACGATGTTTTTGCCCACGCAGTGTTGATGACCTCTCTCTCAGACTTGAATCTGCTGTGAGTGGAGAAGGAGATGTCGCCGAATATGGTACACTCCCGTCGAGGCGGCCGAGCCGCCCGCAACGTCGTCAAGATTCGATACGGACGGAAAGAGAGTCACGAAGCGCTGCATAAATCGCGAAGCTGTTACCGCACCAGGACGGAACTTCGCAATGCATGCTCTGTATATACCGCACTGTGTCTGCAGGTGGCGCCGGCAATGGCTCAGCGTGCCTGCAGCCGACGTCACTTCATCATGCTATATGAAGTTGTGATGGCCAAAAATATAGGCAAAGCGATAGTTGCAATATGAATGAAGTTTGTGGCGCAGCAACTTACGGAGGCAATCTCGCAGCGACTGGAGCTGTTTCGAGAAAACATCCAGGCCCAGCCGCTGGATGCCTCGGGAACGACGTTGAAATTGGAAAACCTGCAAACCAACGTCAGGAAAGTAGCGTTACAAGTTATCAAACAACACCGGAAATTTGAGCGGGCGACCTATAAGCAAATATGCCGGCGCTTGCTCAAGTAGGAACGGCGAATACTCGATGCACTGGCCGAAGCGAAAGCCACAGTGGAATCCGGCACGGATTTGATGGCGTCACTGTCATTACAGGATGTTCGGGGTGAGACTCCGCTGGATCGAGTTCGACACGCCCTGGCAGACTGCATGCGAGGCAGGCTGGCGCTACGTCAACGCCACCTTTTTGCCAAGGGCGGCCACCAGGCGGGCACAACTTCGAAGGATTTCTTGAGACGCATCTCTTCCAAGTTCGGGGATGATTGACGCGAGGCCGATGAAACATTGATCGCTCAGGGGTTGTATAGCGCAGCCCAGGTCTGAGAACTCGGAGCGTGAACTCTGGGTTTCGGACTTGAGAGTCAACAGGAGAGCGTCAGGGAATTCGCATTAGCCGCGAAGCGTAAGCAACCCCAGAGAATCCCTCGAGTTGTGGCGTGAGTACGTTGTGGAATCCCTATCAACTCATTTGTCTTCGACGGAACGTACAAAACCTAAGGTGATAGCACTTACCGAGAAGCAGGCAGACAGTGAGGCGTCACTGCCTGCATAATAACTTATGGCTGTGGTGATTCCCAAGCTGATGCTCATTGGGAGACATCACTGGCCGACTCAGGCCACAGTACTGCGCTTCTAGCGCTGCATACACAACTTTGTATGACGCCTTGCGTTTCGCAGTCGTCATCTGGCGTCGCTTCCGTCTCCTTGCGGAAGCTGTATGCCTCGGAGATGCACATTAAAAGTGTCCTCAGGTGTTTCCGCACAAAGGAACCGGCGATAAGATACAATGCTCGCAGCCTCCATCCAGTGGGTTAAGTGCCACTCCACCCACATCTTCAGGGGCTCCCTCTTGATGCCTCGGCTCACACCCGACCGTGCCATCATTGACACGCAGCGGTTCGTCGCCTCGGGGCGCTCACCGCTCAGCGGGTACGTGCCGCTCCAAGCGCATCACTGGGGCCACGGCAAACTTGGAACTCGCACTATTGGCGTTGACACCCCTGATTTTAGGTGTTGTTAGATAGCTCTAAATGTACCTCACCCACAATTGTTTTTTTGAAGTTCCTGCAGCAAAAACTGCAATGCCAGTCGTGGTCCCACTGTTCAAGAAGAAGAAGACACGCGAGAAAAAGAAGATGACCGGGGCGGCATCGCTTATGCATCCGGGAGATGTATGGAGAGGACGGGTTTAGCGAGCGTGGTGAAGCGAATGGAAGCAACGCATCGGACCCGCACTGCCGGCCTGTCAATGCCGCGAAGCTGACAGAGTCGTTAATCGGATTGAGTGATAAGCAGCGCCAAGTTTTGGAAAAGAACTTGATATAAATGAAAAGAGATGTTCTTATGGTCCTTCGCCTCAATCTGAATCCGCAAGGTCATGCAATTTGTGACGCAATCGCAACATTCGGAATGGTGGACAACGCACGTCGAGACAGCGGAGGAGACGGATTTTTCACATCGACCAATATCAAATCTCGAACTGCAATCCAATTAGCTCGCACTGAAGCGTTTGCACTTCAGCCAAATGCGGTCACTGCCGCTGTTTTCGCTGGCGCTGGCAGATCCAATCTTCCTGCAGAGCCACGGGCGTTCGCTGTTGGCAGATTATTCAAAGTGGCCACAAATACATCATACTTTTTCAAAGTGGCCCAGATGGCGATCTGGGACAGGAGGAAGAACAATTAAAAACGTATCGAGGCTGAGGACTGCAAGCACAGAGATCATCAAGGACTGCATCAGGGTAAGTGTGATAATACTGACCAGTGTATACAGTACTCGAAGCAGCCCCTGGCGTGGGCTGCTGCTATGGACGTCTCCGGGATCGCTGTGGTTATGTGTGACTATGCGTTCTACTCGCGTGTTCATATTAATACTT
>AWVW02032989.1:0-11080 GCA_000500225.2 Phytophthora pinifolia
GAGGTGCAGACCCCGATCCCGGTTGTGGAGGAAGCTCTGGCGACAAGCGCGTGGAACTCGACACCCGTGCAGAAGGAGGCGAAGGCTGTCGTTGCCGAAGTGGAAAAGGTGGCGGTGCCTGTGAAGGAGGTGGTCAAGGAGGTGCTCTCGGAGCCTGCTGCCGTAGAGCAGATGAAGGTCGTGGTGGCTACGGAGACCGTGGTGGAGGACGCCAAGATGGACAAGAAGGCCATCGCGAACGCATTCGATGGCGTGGCCAGCTACAAGGTGGACAGCGTGGCTACCATCAAAAAGGTTCCAACCATTGAGGCGGCCGCCGCCCAGTCGGCCGACGCGCCTGGTGCTTGCGGTGCTTGCGGTATCGCCAACTGCATCGTCATGTAGTTTCTTACGTTACTAGTTCGTCGCTCGTTGCGTCCTCATGGCGCTCGAGGTCGGTCGTCGCCAACCAAAAAAAAGATGCATTCGCGATTATGGATGCCAGACGTGGATACTTTTGAAGCCAGCTTCAACACGATTTTGTTTACCTATTCAAGCGCATAAAATGCCTGTCGAATATCATCCTTGTGGAGCAAGATCTTTATGGTCATTCGACAACTTGCGCTGACCCCCAGTAGCTCAAGCCCAAGAACCCCGTATAAGAAGATGTCTGATTCGCCATGGAACGCCGCCCCCGTACCTGGCCAGGAGCCGCCGCACGCCGCGCCCAAGCCCGCTGCCTCCAAGCCTGCCAAGCAGGAGGAACACGTGGTGTGGAATGCTGCCCCCAAGCCTAACGCTGGCACGGGCGAGAAGATTAAGGACAAGACGCGGCACGTGCTGGAGGACACCAAGGACCTCAAGGCCAAGGTGACCAGCACCGTGGAGGGCTACACCAAGGACAGCGTGGCCAAGGTGAAGAAGATCAAAGAGGAGCGCAAGGTGACCAAGGACGAGAAGAAGAAGGCTGACAAGAAGGACAAGAAGGGAGAAGAGTCGGCTGGCGCCTGCGGTCTCTGTGGCTGCACCGTCATGTAAAAAGCCCCCCCCACTCGACGCGGTGCTATCTTCACTGCAGCTCCGTGTTGCGTGGCCCACCCAGTTTTTTTACAGAGCTAGCTGGAGTAGTAGACTCGTGTAGAACCTCTCGCCTCCAGCGACTCGCCGCCCGTCGACGTTCGTCTGAACTAACATGCTGTGGTTGCTTATTCATTCCCTCTCTTGTTCCTGTCGAGCTGTTTGGGTACTTGTAGCAACAGGATGGCGTGAGAGCTGCCAGCCGCCAGTCCGAGCACACGCCCTCGATGTGGTGACTTGGAGCGAGTGCCACCACCTTGAAACACGCTTCGTGACGCTGGCTTTGGACCCCACCACTGGACCGATCCGTCTCGACACAATGCAAGCGTGAAGCGACTGCCGCACGCGACGTCCAATACGTCCTGAGCCTCATCACTCGCTTCTGAACTCGATGAGATCGTCACCACGCGAGGAAGCACTTGTGTGGCCCTGCTGGCTCCAGGACCCTGAGCCACATAGGGAATCAACGTGTCACTCATGAAAGCACATGGAAGAGTGCGTCAAGAACGCACCAGTTGGGCATCCTTTCCCCATCCCCACGTGTACAGGTCTCCAGACTTGGTCAGCGCTACGCTTGCAAACACTACAAGTTAGTCTCCTCGGTTCCAAGTGCTGATGCTCGACACTTTACCTGCTGTGTGCCAAGTGCCGCACGCCACCTGCACGACGTCGCTCTCGAGTCCGTGCAGCGCATCGACTGCAACCGGTCGATGCTCGTCCTGCGTAGATCCGTGACCAAGCTGGTTGTAGAGTCCCCAGCCAAAGGTGAATACCTCGCCAGTCGTGGACACGAGCGCGCTGTGTGCCCATCCTGCCGCAACATGACTCACGCGGATATTGTCCGGCAATGCTACGAGCGTCGGCGTGTGAAGCTGCTCTAGCTCAGAGTAGACCCCCAGTTGGCCGTACACATTGCACCCCCACGCCCACACTTGGCCGCGTGAGTCAATAGCCAGCGAGTGCATCCCGCCCGCCGCCACCGCGACGATCTCTGTGGACGGATCAGGGAACTCGACCACCGCCGGAAGTGGCATCACCTCGACCGTCACTGGCGCTGCAGCTTGGCCCGATCGGTTCCAGCCCCACGCCACTACGCGGCCTGCAATGGTCAGCGCCAGCACGTGATTTAAGCCGCAGGATACCGCCTGGCAAGGCTCCGGCATCTCCAGCTTCGTCGCTGAAGCCTCATCCGTCAGCTCGCCGTAGAACGCCCGTCCCCATGCGACAACGTCCCCACTACCAGCCACTATGCCCACCGAGAAGGTGTCGCCGCCATCCACAGCCTTGAAGCGCTGATCCGGACAAATACACTCGTCGAAGAGCCCATTGCCGCCGAGCACCAGAAACTCGGGAACGCATACACATTCCATTTTAGCCAATCGGCGACACTAATCTTTGCGCCAAGTCTCAGATAACCAAGCACCAAGATGCAGCACTGCCACGACGAGCACGCGGCCCTGGGCGGCCACGACCACGACCACAACCACGACCATGGCCATGGTCATGATGACGAAGTGGAGGACGCCAATGGCGACTCGCTCTACCCGTTCATCGACACGAGTAAGCTGCGCGTGCTCAACGCGCTGGACCCACAGGCCGCGGCCAACCCGATCAAACCATTCCACGAGCGCCAGGATCGCTCGCGCTTCCTGGCTAGCAACGAAGATGATCCCGAGATGGTCTTGTTCATTCCCTTCACAGAGGCCGTGAGCATTAAGTCGATCTGCATCTCCGGCAGCTCGGGCGACGGCACACACCCGAAAGCTATCAAACTGTGAGTCGGGTCCTGTATTTGACTCTAGGGCGTAACTCTTTGCCCCTTTCTCACTTGTGACTGTGGGAAGGTTCACGAACCGAGAAGATATCGACTTTTCCAACGCAAACGAACTGCCAGCGCAGCAGAAGTTGGATCTGGTCGAAGATGACACGGCCAACATTGACTACCCGCTCCAGTACGTTAATTGGTGCGTGGATTCGAAAGGTGACTGAAATCTAACGAGCTTTGAGTCCTGCAGGGTGCGCAAGTTCCAAGGAGTTAGCAATGTGACGCTCTTCATTGAGAACAGCTACGGAGGCGATGAAACGAAGATCTACTACATTGGCCTCAAGGGTGAAAACAAGAAGGTACGAAGCTTCCTGTCATGCTTCTACTGTAGTTGACGCATGTCAAAACTAATATCAATTGGTTTGGATTTCTATTGTGCTCAGTGGCGCCACGGTGTCGTCGAGTGTGTGTACGAGGCGCGTCCGCAGCCGGCTGACCACAAAGTGAAGGACACAATCGGATCGTCCTCGCTCATCTAGTTCGGAGCAGCCGCACGAGCCAGCCATTCGCGTGTACGACTCGATTATCTAGCGTCAAGGTCAGAGTTTGGCGAGACTTGCAAAACCGGCACTCCTTGTTGCAGTTGCTGGAACTCCAGCAACGCCCGCTCTGTAAGTGAGGCCTTTTGCTCTTCCTCCTTCCGCTTTTGCTCGAGGCCGTTTAGCATTTGATATAAATCTCGAGCCAAATCGTTTTGTGGATGCTCTCCGTCTGTGGCGTTTCCATCGTGATCATCACCTTGTTCTGTTTCGAAACCATTGCCCTCAACGGAAGTGTGGCTGCAAGCATCCTCGACAGAATCGTTGCCGCCCTGTTGCACTTGATCATAATTTTCAGCGAAAGAATCTTCGTCCCTGTCAGACTCCTTTTCTTCTTCCTCTTCTTCATGTTCATCCAAATTCCGGCTTCTGGAGGTCGATGAGCCTTCCACCACACGGGAGGCATGGAAACTTGTTTCATCGCCATATTGCTGCTCTACTTCAAGACTGTCTGCGCGAGTCTTACTACTACCAGGAAAGACATCGGCGTCGGATATTCTTGCCAGGCTATCCTCGTGGTGAATGGTGCTCGTACTGAGGTCCATCGGTCTTGAAGTAGCTGATGGATAGATTCTAGTGCGTTCATCGTGTAAAGCGGAAATCTCGGATGCGCTATCAATAAAAGTTTCCCAGTCGAAGGGCTCGTTACCAGCGCTGATATCTGCTCCACTCCCTTGGGAGTCAAGTACTCGGGAAGACGTGCTGAGATCTCTGGAAACTGCGTCAAGTTCCCTGGTGTAGCCTTTTAGAGAATGAGAAAAGCCTTGTTGGCTGGAATTTGCGTGCCGCGACAGGTCTCTCTTGTAGCTTTTTATCGATATGCTGCTGGTATCCGCTCCAATTTCCTTCGAGAGATCAAAGTGACTTTGGCTTGACGAAGACGATATTTCATATCCGTGAGACTCGGATAATTGACTTCGCGACAGCGAGTACCCAACTGCATCGCTTTCATAGTGGCGATCATCGTCGAAGATACCGTCACTCCAACTAGCGTCATCCGCCCGCTCTGACAAGCTCTCCCTTCCGCTGCTGTGGTTTGAAAGAGGACGCAAGCTGTCTTTCAGACGGACGCTAAATGTCTGCGCTAGTGCCTCATCTCGCTTCTTCAGTTCCTGTTTCACACGGTCAATTTCTTGACGCAGCTTTTGTTCATTGATCGCGCTGTCCTTCTGCAGCCGGTCTATCTTGGCAGCATATTGAGCACGTATATCGTTGATATCCTTGGTCTGCAGCATATCAATTTCTGATCGCAGTGCCTCGACCTCTGACTCCAGCGATTGACACTTCTCTGACATCTCGTCGATTTGCTCCGCGAACGTATCCTTGGACTCCATCGTGTCCTCCAGCAGCTCCGTCAATCGATCACGGTCAGAGCTCAAACTTCTCACTTGCTCATGTAGCGTTTCATTCTCCTCCTCCAAACTCGCAATTCGACCTTGTGTTTCTCTGATGCGATTGCCTACAACACTCAGCTCCTCGTCCTTGGTCTTGTCATGCTGAGCGAGCACTGCCTCCACTTCGTAAAGTTTCCTCTCCAGACTCGAATGCAGTGTTGAGCGTTGCAAGATCTGCTTCTCCAACTGCTGGATGTGCTTACGGTCCGCCGCCACTTTGCTGTTGTGCTCGCGCTGCGTTTTCTTGAGCAGAAAGTCGAGCTCTTTCCGCAGCAGCGCCTGATTGTGGAGTTCTTCCTGTAGCGCCTCGATCTGCCTCGTTGCGTCCTGCAGCTTCTCACCTCGAAAGGCTAGGATGGACGGGGCCAAGTCCATTGCGTGGCTCGTGTTCTTCTTGCAGCAGTTGTGCCACACAAAATGCGAGGCTCCCTTCGCTTTCTTCTTCGACGAGCCTCGCGAGTGCAGCAGGTCGTTGCGCTCCTTGATCACTTGCGCGGCGTATCGCTCGAGGGACTGCTTCTTTTCTCGCTCACTCACCGCCTCACGAGTCAGCAGTCGCACGTGGTTCTTGAACTGCTCCATATCCTGCTCCAGCGTCGACGCATACAGGCGGAGGTGTGTCGTCAACATCTCCATCTCCGTGTAACGCGGGAGAATGTGGAGCACATAGCCCAGCAACCGCTGCGGGTCCGATGTGGGAGGCACAGGAGGCAGCTCCAGTCCCGTCAACGTCTTCTCCACCTCATGCCACCCGCTGGTGTCCTGCTCCCCAGGAGCGGGAGCCGCGGAGACGTCCGCCATGATTGGAGCAGTTGCAATTAAAATTTGAATTGCTGACCAGAAAGTGTCGATTCAGTTCTGAATTGAAACGCCAAGTTGAAGTGACCATCACTCCTCGATTCATTCCGCACTCGACCTTGCCCGCATTCACGAGCCCACCATGGACGACGACAGCCGGATGAGCGAGACATCGAGCGTGCGCAACCGCGGCCAGCGGCACGGCGCCGCGTCGACGATGGGCGACCTGGATGGTGCGGGCGACGCGGCTTCGCTCTCGGCCTCGCACATCCGCCCTCAGCTTCGCTGCAACGCGTGCTGGGAGCCAATCTTGCCCGACGTGCAGTCGGCTGAGACCTGCTACCGCACTAGCTGTGGGCACCTGTTTTGTGTTAGTTCCCTATATCTGTATTCCTTGTCGGATCTTCTATTATACTCATGCGTTGGTGGTGCAGGAGAAATGCGCGTACAAGCACTTCGGCCAGGGACGACTGCAGTGTCCCGCCTGCCAAGTCGGTACGTAGGCTGGTTATCATCTAGTGGAGAAGAAGAAGTGGATGTTTATTGTGTTATGTGCCACGCCGCAGATCTCAGTCAAGGGTAACATTCTGCATGCTTGAAGTTGGATTGTAAATGTGGTGGATGACGCTGTTGGGCTTGATGAAGACGTGGCGGGATATCCGAGACGTAAGTGTGTCACGTAGTGCTGTAGGCTTGTGCGTGCTTTGTTAATTCCTGTCGAGGTTGCAGGACAATTCATGGCGTCGCAGATTCCAAGGTAAGCTGTAGCTGACAGTGGAGAGAGGCTGGTAAACTAAAGATGGATGGATGTCTATGGTCAGCGGACGGAGGTACAGCTTTGTAGTGTCGTATGCTTATGTTGTGGCCCTGACATTACTGTATGGTCGAGCAGGCGATATGGGAAGAGATGATGGCCGATCCGTCGTCGTGCTTCGGTACGGTCAAAGTATTGAGAGAAAATGAGTCGTAATGGCTCTCACCTTGACGCGATGTTTGCACAGAGCACTTCCAGCAGGCGCTAGGTGCAATTTTACTTTGGTGGATTTACATAAGTTTTGTCTAACCAGAGTGCTGCAGATTTTGTCTTGGTGTGCAATCCTACAGCATCTTGAAATGTAGTTGAAAGCTAATAGGGTGTTGGCACAGTTCCAGTTGGCCCAGGATTCATACAGGTAGGTGTGAGTCTGTTGGGGATAATTGTATATGTATATTCATTCCGACGCATTACATGCACTGAACAGACAGGTAGGAGCTTTGGAGTCCTTCAGGTGATGTTTTTCATCTAAGCACGCATTGGCCACGACAGGAAGAAATCAGGCGTCAGCAAGGTTTGTCCTCGTGCTGCGATGTCTTGCCTCGTATAGAGACACTATGCTTATAAGTTATCGCCGATCTTTTGTCGTTCAGCGGAGGAACAGAAGGCTTTTCAAGTTCAGCATGGAGAAAAGTACATTCAGCTGAAAAATTACACAGACCAACTGGAGGCTGAGTTGCGCGAAACAAAGGCGAAAATGCAGGCGCAAACAACCTCAAACGACGAGTTGCGTGAGGTGAGCTCTGTTCACACGTGAAACTATATATTTTTCTGAAGGTGCTCCTTCGACCCAGGCTTACAAGGAGAAATCGCGAAAATGCCGCAACTGGGAAAAAATGGTGAACCAACTTCCGGTCAAACAAAACGAGTGTGGCACTGACATTCTATTCTACCAGTGCAAGACCCTGAAAGGCCAGCCGAACGCTCGACAGTTTCCGTCACCGACCCGCTCCATTATGGGAATGCCGCAGCAAGATGGTGGCGCTCTTGTAGCGCAAGCCAGTCAATTCAGCCGCCCTTCGATGCGCCCGATCGCGAGACCTTACGCCGTAGATTCAGCAAGCTCGTCTTTGCGCAACCCGATGCAGAACATGGGGGAGCACGAAACTCCACGGGGAATCCAAAGACCGAATGTGGGCATGTTTGAGCGGTTTGCGAGACCTCAAATCGGTGCGTGGTTTTTACATAGCGCTCTTCTTCTATCACGTTTCTAACATGCTCATGGATCTAGGAGTTACCTCACGCCCTTCGGTTCAGCCGATAGGGGGGTCAAGAACTCGGATCATGCGACCGAAAACTCCGCTGCAGGCCTCTCAACGAACTGGTTTTCTATCCAAGAGGTACCATTCCTGATAACTTTGATCAAGTAAGCACACGAGTAGCTTACTACTTCTACTATTTTACTGCACCACAGGCCAACCTTCCGCATGTGAATGGCTCATGCCATCGTAAAACGAGATTCAATTGAGCGGTTGAGTGGCGTTCGCCGTTGCTGTGTTTGTCTGAGCTGAGCACAGATCTATTTTCAATGCATAAAGTTTTAGCGAGTCTGCCGTCACAACTGAGAGCGGCAACAATGACGAAGGCAGTCTTCGCACCTGGAAGTTCGATTTTAAGAGCAAAGCCAATATTCGAGCTATGTGATGCAGGTGTTGAACCTAAGCGCGTGAAGAAGCTCTCGCCGAAGATTGGACCTCCCAAAGCAAGTCAACGAGTGGTGCCGTTCGACTCCAAAATGATTTTTGAGGCTGCTGATTCGACACCTGGAGCTCGCACCGGCAATAGTGCAGGTCTGGCTGGTCTAACAAGCCTAGATCTGGAGCTAGCCAACGTCGAAGACCTCGTCACGGAGTCTATAACGCCTTTAACCAAGGTGGAGTACCCTGAACAAGGGGAGCAATCACTGAGTAGCAGCAAAAACACAAGCAGCAAAAGTGTTGATTCACTTTTATCGCCATCATCTGGCCAACGATCACTTTTGTTAGCACCTTTGAAAGCTCCACCCAAGACTTCTCGGGTGGGCATCGAAGCAAAAAGTATGAGGAGGAAGATTTCGCTGACAAATGTATATTTGTTGTAGAGAGCAATTCGGTCGCAAGCTTCGCGTTCCGCTCCTCGCGTTTCCCAGAGATACCAGTAAGACGATGCTACTGCATAAAGTATTGTTTTTCCATGTCTAAACTTCTGACTTGTTTTTTTCTTTTCTTCTGTTTCTTCTGTTGAGCCTAGACTGCGCCATCCAGATAAGTTGATTGCAGAAGCTAGTGAGAGGAGGCGAATCGTGGATGAGGTGAGGTAGCTGTGTGTCTAAACTCGAACACCAATCATCAAATTGCTTATTCAAAATGCTTCCGAGATCCTCGAGCTGGAGAATCGTCGACGCCGGAAAGAGGAGGAGTTGGCAAGAATTTACAAGCGCGAAAAGGAAGCGAAAGCGGAACGAGGTACAGTTCAGTATCCAGGCAATCCCTTGGGGGCACAACACGTGTTTATATATTTTGATGGGTATTGCAGCGATAGGTTTGAAGGGTTATCCGTACTCAACCTGCACAGCTCGACCACGTAACCAGCCCCGCTTTGATTAACTACTGGAATGACGCTTGCCGAAAATGAATTAAAAAGGTTATTGCTACCTAATACTCATAAACTAAAGTCTCCACTGGGAGAGCAACAAATACGGACGAGCACGCTGATAGTGTCTACGGACGGCATTGCAACCGCTTCGATCGCAGCCAACTCGACCGTCTCGTTGATAATCTTGATATAACCAGGTAAATACGATGAGCAACTCGCTCAGACTTGAGTACGTTCTGACGGTCCGACAGCCTTCGTGCAGGGACATACGGCGAAGTAGAGAAGCGAGGGGTACTTCTTCATAAAAGGCTCGGAATATTAGGAATACGGCCGGACTTCCTCACTTATGCCACGAGCTTCTTGACTTCGTGCACGAGGCCACTGATGCGCTTCTGAACAAAAGCCGCTCTCGCCACTAGGCGTCGAAGAGCCTGCGTGAAGTCGGCGTTCTGCTGCTTGCCCACATAAGCCAAGATCAGCGTCGTTCCGTTCGTCCGGATCTGCTGCGTCGTCATAGAAAGCAGCTCCATCTCCTTCAGCACACGTGCTGCTAGCATCGAGAACGACGGTTTCTTTACGCAACTCTCGACCCCATCCACCAGCGCTTCAATCTCCGCTAGCTGCGAGGCTAGGATCGAGTACACCGGGTCCGTCACGCGCTTCGGCGGTTGCGCCTTCACCAACGCCGTCTCCGCAACGACACCATCGGCTTTACCATCTTCCAATACCAATCTCCCCATGCGGCCGTTGAGCACGTCATTATCCACCGATGATCCTCTTCTGAAATGGAACCTTACGCCACTGTCCTTCCTGGGGTGTGCCGGCATCTCGGGGCACGATATCTGGGGACTAAACGCCCTCGTAGCGCGTTCCTTGTCCAGGATCTCCATCATTTTGGTCTCCTGCGGCGTAGCCGCGCGAGCTGCATTATCCGAGAGCCGGGCGTGCTCCGTCTTCCTCGACTCGGCCGGATACGTCCTGCGTCCGGAGTACAACAGTGACACGTCCTGTCCTTCCTCCACTGCTGTAAGCCCGGGGCCGCTGTCTCGCCTGGCTAGGAAGCTCTTGGAGATACGCGCCTCCAGTCGGTCGGTGCACGACGAGGCCGAGCGCGACGAAAGTGGCGTGTCGAAGGCGTTGGTCAGCTTGTCCGTGCTGGCCTTCGACGCGTCCTCGTTCTCCACCGATCGTAGATCGAACATGGAGTCCCCGAGGGCTCGACCAGCTCCAAACGTGCGTGGTGGCAGCGGTGCCGCGGACCGCGACTGTGCGCGGTGTTGTTCCACGAACCGTAGCATTAACTGAGACACGGTGCGCGGCGCCGGAGGTGGCGGCGGAGGAGGAATAGACTTCTCGAGCTGCAGCCGCGCCTCGATCTCGGCGTCGATGTCGCGCTCCATCACGTCAACGTCTGATGAGAAGTCGTCGTCGTCCTCGTAGTCGTAAGAAGTCAAGGGGCCGGCCGACACGGGCTGGCTGTAGTGCGGGTGCGGGTAGTAGCCGCCCGAGAGCGAGTCGTACCCGTGCAAATACGCGCTCATGGCCTGGATCCTCTGGGTGTTACCAGCTCGTTTCCGTTGTGAGCACTCGACCGCCGCGAAGACTGGCGCCATCCACGGCCCAGTCTCTGACGGCGATCAGAGGGGGTGAAGCCGGGACTGTAACACCAAGCTGGTCAGTGAGGGCCAACATGTGTACCTGTATTGCAGGTATGTACTGGCATTGATCTATACTACTAGTACAGTAATCTGCGTGAATAAGCAACGCCTGATATGCATAGAAAGAGAGAGAGAGGCATCCAGTATGGCACTTTCAAGAAGGCACTGGTTGCCTTCTTGTTTGCCAATCGCCCTTACTAGTACACGACACGGTGCTAGAACAGTATTGCAAAAAATATTGATGACGCTAAAGAAAATAGAGATGCATTTTTTATAAAACAAATCAAAATTAAAATACGGTATGGATGAATATGATTAGCTATCGGACCATACTTAATTTTTATATGACCTCTGGGCACCTATAAATGGCCAATCACATCATTTCTACGCATTTCAACCAATGGCCGAAGCTTCACTCAACA
>KV730545.1:0-10787 GCA_000500225.2 Phytophthora pinifolia
CCAAAACTCCATCATCCTCTCTAAACGCATCTTTTCAGGAACGGTGTGATCAGCTCCAGAAAATCGGGGGTAATGAGCGTGTTGACACTGCGAACGGAGTCTCGAGAGATGCAAGCGGAGAAAGTCTCGCCACTCTTGACGTTGTCGTTGAGCAAGGAGAGAATCTGCCATACCGTGACCCGCGAATTGGTGACGTGGTACGCGGCGATCTGTCAAAAACTGAAATGTTGTCCAAAAGTCTGATTTTTTACGCTTCTTCTATAGATCGACCCTTACGTTCGTGTCTTCTTGAGGTCAACGTCAGTACTTGAGAGCGCCCAAGAATTCAAGTCGGACATGCGCATCGCGGATCGCAATCCGGTGTGGGAGTTCCGGTGTCAAATGACGGCAGTGCCATCGATCCAGGAGGAGCTCGGCGTCCAAGTGATCGACACGAAGAGCGAAGACGTAGCAGGCGAAGTCACGATTCCACTACGTTCGCTCTTAGACCAAAAGAAGCACGACGAGTGGCACGTGATGCCTCCGACGCTGCGCCAGCAAATTCTCGAGAAGAAGCCCCGTGACCAACCAGCGCGAATCCGGATCTGTACGAGGCTGATACACACAAAGGTACGGCTGAGCTTGCGCGGCGTATTCACGTGTATTCTCTCTCATGTTGGAGCATCCGAATCTATAACCCCACCGTTCTTTCTTGCGCAGTCGATCGTACTCACTCGCGAGCTGCAACAGCTCTTGAATACCCGCGACTTTTTTGTCAAGAAACGGCGCGACGCCATTCAAAACGCTCTCAACTCCCGTCTCCAACAGCTTCCGTAGGTCTAATCCACCGTCATCTCGGATGTTTCAACTCGCGTGTAGCTTGGTATGTTCGTGCCCATCCTGCTTGTTCTCCTTACTTCCCTCGTGTCTATCAGGCTTACCCTCCTTGCTCCTTTCGTGTCTGTCACGATTACTGTCCTTGTTCCTCGCGCTCCCACCTCGCTTTCTCTCCTTACTCGTCGATTTTCCACCTCGCTTCCTCTCCCTGCTCCTCAAGTTTCCACCTCGCTTCCTCTCCCTGCTCCTCGAGTTTCCACCATGCCCCTTAATCCTGGCGCCGTACTTGTCCGCCGCCCAGTCTGGAAGCTCTGGAAGTTTCACCTCTTCACCCTCACCGAGCTGCTTGTACAGGTCCTCAACGTACATGTGCTTGATGAGTCCGGGCGGTCGAGCCACCTTGAAGGCCTCCAGAGCCTCGGTCACCGTGCAGCCCAGCCTCTTCACCATGTAGGTGACAACGAGGTACCCCGTGCGGTTGAGGCCGTGGGTGCAGTGCACGGCAATGGCTCCTTCGGGCCTTTTCTCCACGAACTCGTCGACTATTTCCACAAATTTGGTCACATCTCGAGCAGCGGGGGGTCCCTTGAACCCCTCAATCTTAAGCTTGACGTACTGCACCCCAGAGTCCTTGAATTCTTCTTCTCCATTGTAATACTTGAACGTATTGGTGAGGTCGATGATCATCTTGACGTCAAGTTTCTGCTCTTGCTGGGCCTCCAAAAAGTCCTTGGGACTCCAGATTTCCTCCTTGTTATTATTGAATTGGGACACATATTTCTCGTCCAAAGGAACTCGAAGCGCTAGGAACCTCGAGCTCCCCACGCGAGTCCCCATCTTGGCCACGTCCACCCAATTATCAGGAATGCGGTTCTTCTTGGGCATGGCTTCACGGCGGCGGCCTCGGCTGTGGCGGCGGCGGCGACTTCGGCGCGAGTCTCGGGAGTCGGAGCGGTCGTGGAGCGGAGAGCGGCTACGACTGCGACTGTGGCGGGCAGGTGACGAAGAGCGGCTGGGCATGGTATCCACTGATGTTTTTGTGTGTGGTATTTCGGACAAAGATTTGTGTTTTGGACAGTTTTGTTGTACAAAACAACGAAAAATCATACATTTACAGTCAAAACTTCTTTTTACAGATAGAGTTTTTACGGAGGTTGATAAGAGCATCTCCACCCGTGGAGCCGATACCTGTAACGGGACACCAAAAGAATGGGTGTGCCGTTGCATGGGATTGACGCATCGTCAATCCCATTGGACGAAAAGGTCCCGTCCGTATTAAGTACGGACCTACGTAGTTACATATTGGTGACCTGCGTTCCCACGTCCCTTTGGGTGCGGCTTCTGCCACCGTCCACGTGGGCCTTGGGGGCGACTCAATGGTCGCGGGAAGGTTCGCCTTCTTTGTCCCCCTGCAGGACAGTCACGTTGCATGTGTTCAAGCTTCCAGCAAGCGAAGCAGCGGATGTCGCGCTGCTCGGCCGTGCCCAAATCCATTGGCACTGGCACATTCTTCGCTGGGTGGCTGCCAGGCAGTCACAGGACTACGAGCTTGCTTATGGCTGTACTCCTCTTGGAGGGCCGTCTGAACGGCTGCCTCCAGCGTACTCGCTTGGACGCGGAACAGATGCGTCCGCGCCGGGCCAACTCGTAGGCCTTCCATGAAGACCGTCACCTTGACGTCTTCCGTCTGTGGGTTTCCCACCAGAGATGCCGCTAGCACAAGGATCTCTTGTACGTACTCGTGCAGCTCGCGCCTCCCTTGCTTGCAGGCGAGGAAGCGCGAACGCTGGCGATACTCATTGTTCGCCGGCAGGAATGCAGCGCGTAGCTGCTCCACCAGCTGGGTGTAGGATGTGAAGCATCCGGGAGACGTAGTCTCCATGGTCATAGCCGATGTCTTGGCACGACCACCCAGCACTGATACTCGAAGTAGCTCGTCCGAGAGGAGACCTGCCTGCATGGCGATCTCTACTTCTCGGACCCAGATGTGAAGGTTCTCTCCTTCCTTCCCTTCGAAAGGGCGTCACGCTCGGCCTCAACGGCTTGGGATGTACCGGCGTTGGCGTAGCCACGGCAGCTTGCATGCTGCCTCGAACAACCCGCGTTCGTACGCGTCGAACGCATTGATGCGCTCGACCTGGTCTGTCGGCGACGATGTCGCCAGACCTCGGAGTGCATCCATTCCAAAGATGCCTTCCATTTTCCGAACCGGCCCCCATTGGAGGTCGTTCAAGTGAGCAAACTCACTTCGATCGATCCATCCTGGCTCAACCTTTGAGACCACAGAGGATTCAGGTAGTTCAATCTACCCGCGTAGGCGTTGATTGACTACAAGTGCTACCAGGTGTGATGGGGCACACAGCACCTTGCACAGAGAAAGTGCGGGAAATATGAAATACTTCCTGTGAACTGTCGTTCACTAGTCCCTGGTCTCAGGGGACGGTTAACCAAATAACTGGTAAGTTTAAGACTGAGTATTTTTATAGGTGGGCTCCGTTTGGCCTGCATTGCAAACTAGAGGACTCCTATAATGAAACCTTATCAACTGATGGCTCAGAGGATAACGGGTCTCGTACCCCGAATAAGGCGTAGGGGCGGGGCGCCCTACTGGGAAAACCCTGAGTCTCCGTGAGAGGTGTGTGGGTATGGAGGCTAGCCCCTGACAGTCTATGCACTCTCGAATCGAGGAAGAGCAGCGGAGGGCTGCTAGTGGTACACGCAAGTGTACAGGGATATGAATATCCCGTAAGAGTCTTGATTGACCCAGGGCCGTCGAAGAACTTTGCCCGACGGCGATGTGTTGCACGGAATCGCACCACGTTCTCCGATGCCCTCCTTGAGAGCAAACGAAGCGGGCTGGTCTCGGTGAGACTAGCCGACGGTACAGTGGTAAGTGCACCGAATGTCAAGATTGAGCTGGCTGTCAAGTTTGAGGACTTTGACAGCACCGAGTCGTTCATCGTCCTCGACATGGACAAGTACGACTTGATCCTAGGCATGCTGTGGCTTGAAAAGCACGAGCCTTGGATCGATTAACGTGGTAAGACCACAGGAGCGAGTAAGGCTCCGGTCTCTGACAGAGCTTTGGTGAGTCATGTTCCCACCGCTGCCAGACGACATGGCCCCCGTGCGGGTGGCCGAGACGAACACGCGTCTGAAGAATACATGGGCGTGTTGAGGAGAGTTCCAACAACAGAGGAGCTGGTGCACTGGGCTCTGTACCAGGTCGCAAGACGACATCCATCGCGAGCGGAGCTCGTGGGCCACAGATGGCTAGGTCGATGGACCGGGCTTCCAGCCGATAACGTACCTGTTGCCGTCCTGCTACAGCATACACTGCATGACGCCCTGTTGTGACAGGAAGATATTGTCCAGCGTGTCGACGTCGGTCTCGTCGTACCACCGCACTAACCAGGTTATCGATGGCGGTGGTCGGGTGTCGGTACTCATCGAGGCAAAAACGCCAAGATCCAGAACATTCAATCTGGAGAATTTGGCGGCTGGAAGAGGAGGCGGATATTCCGTCCGTCTGCAGTGCCTGCCGCCACGACATCAGGGTCGGATTGGTGAACGTATGACGTCGCGTTGTCCTGTTGAATCAGGATCGTCCGGCAACTGTCTCGCGCAGGCCCCTTGGCCTTAATGGAGGGGATGACACGATCGATAATGTAGTGCTTGTAGAGCTGACGATCCACAGACGCCACGTCGCGCACACTCAGCGCTCCCTTTTTACGGTTCACACTGCTGCGCTGTCTCCGTCAGACTATGTTACCGTCAAGCATTTTGTTCCTATCAGGATCAAAGCACACACAAAATATAAAGAGTCAGAAAAATTCGCAACATATCATACATACCGTGGACGGGCAACATCAGCGAGGAACATGGTCTTGTGAAGCGTTTGATCTTGCGAGAGCGCGGAGGTGGTAGCTCAGCGTCCAGCAAGAAGTAATCGCGGTTGTCTTTGTCCTCGTTGAACCACTTCTCATCGACGTGGACCACGTCGTAGCCTGGATCAAAAGCTAACGTGTCCTCGTCGAGATGGCTCAACACGAACTGCAGCCGCGCCACCTTGTTCTTCTCCGTCAGCGTCGAGCTGATGCGGTCGGTGACGCGGTGGAGGTGGCCCTCGGCAATCAAGCGACCGAGGAGACGGTGGGAGACACCAGAAGCAGCTGCCAAACGCGCTCATGTCTTCCTGGGACGGCTCGGAACTTGGCAATGAGCGACGCGGTCCTTGGCTCCCTCCCAACCCCTTCATGGGGGAGCTGCAATCGCCCTCAGCGATGCCAGCATGTTCTGGGCCGTGTGGCGTTCCATTAGCCGCCCACTGGATGACGGATCACGGGAGTAGTCACGGGCGACAAGCGAGAGCAATTCATGAGGCAGCACGCCGTCTACGCTGGCCCGGAGGAGGCTGTTGACGATTGCCTGGCGCTGCGATGCCGTGTGGCGCGGCTTGAAGGGTCTCGGCTGGGTGCTGGAGGTCATGTTTGACAATGGTGAGGATTGTTGTAGGGCGGGAGCTGCGAGATCTTGCCGACTTGCTCCATTCAGTCTGATGTCAAAATTAATGGAGCGCGAGTTGAACGAAACGGAAAATTACGCGGGAAAGCGCTTTTCCGAACGCATCTTTAAGACTATCAGATGCTGGTAGAAATCCTTTTTCATCAGATCACAGTTGGACACATTTGACTTTTGCGTTAATTTCGCCCAGGGGCACGTATTTGGTTAACCGTCCACTGAGACCAGGGACTAGTGAACGACAGTTCACAGGAAGTATTTCATATTTCCCGCACTTTCTCTGTGCAAGGTGCTGTATGCCCCGTCACACCTGGTAGCACTTGTAGTCAATCAACGCCTACGCGGGTAGATTGAACTACCTGAATCCTCTGTGGTCTCAAACGTTGAGCCAAGATCGATCGAAGTGAGTTTGCTCACTTGAACGACCTCCAATGGGGGCCGGTTCGGAAAATGGAAGGCATCTTTGGAATGGATGCACTCCGAGGTCTGGCGACATCGTCGCCGACAGACCAGGTCGAGCGCATCAATGCGTTCGACGCGTACGAACGCGGGTTGTTCGAGGCAGCATGCAAGCTGCCGTGGCTACGCCAACGCCGGTACATCCCAAGCCGTTGAGGCCGAGCGTGACGCCCTTTCGAAGGGAAGGAAGGAGAGAACCTTCACATCTGGGTCCGAGAAGTAGAGATCGCCATGCAGGCAGGTCTCCTCTCGGACGAGCTACTTCGAGTATCAATGCTGGGTGGTCGTGCCAAGACATCGGCTATGACCATGGAGACTACGTCCCCCGGATGCTTCACATCCTACACCCAGCTGGTGGAGCAGCTACGCGCTGCATTCCTGCCGGCGAACAATGAGTATCGCCAGCGCTCGCGCTTCCTCGCCTGCAAGCAAGGGAGGCGCGAGCTGCACGAGTACGTGCAAGAGATCCGTGTGTTAGCGGGTCTAGAGATTTCTAATCTACTCACCGGCATATGCCTCCAACTACAAACCAGCAGATGCCGTTCCCGTCGCACAGAACCTTGAGCGTCTTAGGCCTAAGAGCCTTGGTGAGAATGTCCGCCAACTGGTGCTTGGTGTCGACGTACTGGACCGTGATCGTTCCGCGTTCCACGCTCTCTCAGAGATGTACACGTAGCATGGTAGCTAGAGTTCTGGGCTAGAGCGATCGCGCCCTGGTCGTCCTCCCAGATAATTGTCGAATCCGGCTGTAGCGCTCTAGCATCGCACGCGTCCACAGCACTTCTTGACTGCCGTCGATTCTCGTACCCCAATCAGCGTCCGAATACGATTTGAGCGTAACACTACCCGTTCCACCTTGGTAGATGATTCCATGCTGGCGTGTCGACTTGAGGTAGCGTAGCTCACGCAATACAGCCGTTCCAGTGCTGATGACCGGGGCTCTCCATGAAACGCGATAAACTGCGTGAATGTCACATCGTGATGTTTAGCAGGCACCCTACCAGGGAGCTGTACGGCTTCGACCGCATTGCGTTCCTTTCTGCCTCGACTGCGACTTCGACAACTTGAGCCCAGCTGTGCACGGGTTGTCCACAGGCTTAGCATTCTCCTGCCCAAAAGCGTTCCACCACGTCGTCAATGTACCATGTCTGTTTGATCGTTCCTGCCGTCGTATTATGGTCGATCTCCATCCCCAAGATGAAATTCGCCAGTCCAAGCTCCGTCATCTTGAAGGCACTCTTCAGCGCGTCCTTCACGTCACGGATCTCCTCGATCGTCTTCACCGCGATGGTCATGTCATCGACGTAACCGCCAGCGGAGGAAGCACTCGTGGATCAGGATGTCCTAGATTGCCTGAAGCTGGACCCCAGAAGCCAAGAGAAGGCGATCCCAGATAGCAAGATGATGATCCAGGATGCGATGTCCCGAAGCGACGATTCCCGATACTGACGGATCAAATGACAGTGTTCAAGCGGAATATTCCTGCACCACTTCAGATGGACCCAGTCCTAGGACATAGTTCCTGTATAGACGACATCGATCACCTGGGATGAACTCTGTGATGACTTGGATGCCTTGCCCTACCGGTTACGATACGGTAGGTTTACCCAAGAGTGAATTCGGGAAGCGTACCATTCCGTATATCATGAGATATACGCCGAAGCATTCGGGCTACACCGCAGATTGCCAAATACATCGAGGATCTACCGTTCCCTAAGACTCTGAAGGGAGTGCAATCCTTCTTGGGCAGCCTGACTTTACTATCATAAGTTCATCGAAGATTTTCCTGTGGTTGCTGCTGTCCTGTATGAACTCACGGACGATCAAGTTCGAGCCGGCCGAGACCTCACTCGAGCTAAGGAGGCTTTCTCCATCCTGAAAAGAAAGATTGTGTCCACGCCCATGCTTCGACATCCTGACCGAAGCAGGCCTTTCGTGATCCTTCCACATGCCAACCAGTGGGCGGCGTGCGCAGTGCTTGGCCAAGAGCATGGTGGCCTGTCCGTTTCACGGGGCGTGGTCTAAATGACGCCGAACTGTGTTACCATACCGTCCCCTCCGACCTGCACACAAAGTTTCCATTAGACGGGGTGTCACGCACCAATATCACCTGACCCTAAATCCCTTAGCGGCTCGCTAGCAGCAAAACCCTAAGTCCGCTCCGCTCGCTGGCGCTTCGCTGTGCTCCCGTGCTCGCTGCGTCAGAACCCTAAGCCCGCTGCGCTCGCTGGCGCTTCGCTTCGCTTGCCAGAGGCGGCCGTGACATCCGTCCCCAAAGGTCCGACCAATCATCAAACGAGGCTGACAAAATGACTTGTTGATTGTATGCATATCGGATGTGCAGAGGGATAGGGTAAAGTGTTATCTCCGACCGAGGCCTCTCTCAACATTTGTATGTGTCTGTCTTAAGTACGGTCGGAAATTTGATGATATTCGTCCATATCGCCGAAAAGGAAGTCATCGCTGTGATGCGAGTACTCGAGTGTTCAAGACTCTGGTTGAAGGATGCCCATCAGTGGTATACACCATGTACTCGGTCCTGAAGTGGGTTATCAAATTCAAGAAGGTAGATGGCCACATGGTGCCCTGGTCCGTGGCCCTCTCGCATCACAACCTGGAAATCCGGAATGTACAACGAGATGAAGATGGGGCAGGTATTACACCTCGCGAACACCGTGATGAAATCGCCGAATCTCTCATTCCGGCCAAGGGGCGTGTCAAGGCAGTGGGGAGCATCGAGATGCTGGAGGTAGATTACGCTGGCATCGTCCTAAGTTTGGGCGGTACCGCCAAGACTTCCACGCGCCAAGGCAGCTGCGGTTGTATACTCTGGCAATTTCTATCCTGGATGCACGAGGTTTCATCCTGGATGATGTCACTGTGAATGACGCGGAGTGCTGGAGCCTAATCAGGGGGCTCAACAAGGCGTTGGAGCATGATATCCAGGACCTCGTTGCCGTCGGTGATTCCCGAATAGTCATCCAGCTAGTCCAAGGGATGATAAGCTGTAATCAACCTAATCTGCAACGCAGGCTGGCTGAATGCGAAGTACTCAAGGACAAGTTCAATATGCTGGCTGAGATTGATCCATGTCAAGCGTGACTACAACCAGTCGGCTGATTATTTGACATCCAAGACGCTTGCTCTGGGAGAGGCATGGGTCGTGACGAGAAAAGGCACTTGGAGATAGTGTCCAAGATCCACGAGCAGCTGATGAAGCTGCCCGTGGTGGTTCAGGAGAGTCGAAGGGAAAGTGAACTCAGGTGACATCGTAGATGGTAACCCCGGGAAGTCAATGCCCGGTCAA
Organism: Phytophthora pinifolia; assembly: GCA_000500225.2. Classification (NCBI taxonomy): domain Eukaryota; phylum Oomycota; class Peronosporomycetes; order Peronosporales; family Peronosporaceae; genus Phytophthora; species Phytophthora pinifolia. Next base: position 9,104 of record KV730545.1, read on the forward strand.
GATTCAGCTCCACTGATGCCTGCCGCGCAGTTGACGACAACTCTCACTAGGGCTGGGGCGACGAGAGACCGCCCATGGGACCGCTCGAGTTTCAAGCCGAACGATGGAGGCAGATCAACGCGCACCAGGATTAGGATGATTATCTGGCAGAACTCAAGGCCTTTCTCAATGGCGACCTGGGTCAGTTTTCCACGAGTCGTCTGAAGAGGATTGCAAGGATGCCGACCTTTTCATTCTGGATGCACGAGGTGTGTTCTATCGCCTGGCACGCTCCACCCGAGATCGTCCACACGATGCGGAGGACTAACCAAGGTTGGTTGTTCCGAAGGCCATACAAGATAGGAGAGGTCGATGCAGACCGTAATGCGGAGTGTCAAGGCTTATGTCGCGGAAGCAGATCAGACTGATTGGGATGACCATACTGAGCGACTAATGTTCGCTCTAAACACTTCCTTCGATAAGACATGCCATTCTATCCAGTCATGGCTGGGAACAGTGTGGGACCGCGACCATCCAGCTTGCCAGAGCGAACAGCGTATGAGTGGCGCCGGAAATTCCAGTGTGACTACAGCTATGCTATGGATTGCGCTTAGGACCTACAGGTGAAGGCGAAACGCGCGCGTTCCGAAGAACAGACACGCAAGTGACGTGAGAATCTCTGACAGGCTCATGGCTGGATTCGAGAAGGGGGATGCTGTATAGCTCTACATTCCAAAGGTCCAACCTGGTTCCAGCCGAAAACTCGCCCACATGTGGCACATGACTTTCGGGTGAAACTTCAGATGGGAGGCACGAGTAATCGTGTGAACTCCTGGGTGCACGTCAGCAGGCTCAAGCGAGCACCCTTCCTAAAGATGAGCTCGACCTGGATGAAGATGATGACTTCGACGCAGCGCTGCTTCCTGCGGACAGTTGGGAACCTGGTAAAGCAAATGACGAATACGAGGTCTGGATTTACGCTGGGTTAAGAAGACTCGTACGGCCAGACGCATCAGGGAGTACCGCGTGAAGTGGAAAGGTTACGATGATCCAGAATGGATTCCTGTGTCGCAGTTAAATTGTGGAGCGCTGTTGTACGAGTTCAACCAAGGGCGAGAGCTACCCTCTTACCCCGCATATAAGGCATACGTTCTTTAAACGAATATAACAGTGCACGTGGGCTCTATTCGTTTACAAGGCCTATGTGCTCTACATCGAACAAACGGCTGAACTCTGAAGAAGCATCAGCTGATGGGTCCTGCAATCTGGCTCGGTGGTTTAGGCCTGACCCTCCTATTCAACTGGCTTGGGTTCGAGCCCGCCTGCGTGCAGTTCACATGATGTGCATTTGTAACGGGTCTTTTCTTTCTCAGGTGGCTGCGTTGTATACGGAGGTTTTGGACTCCGTAGTATTATTTACGGGAAAATTACTTCTTTTTGAAAATGTTGAAAGCTGCAATGTATATTGAATTAGATAGCGTAGCCATCGACCTTCACGGCGAAGTACGTCCCGGATCGTACCAGACACACCGTTTTGACGGGGTTATCTACAGTGTACGAGAACGTTGATTGCTCTTGTCCACAGTACTTACCTCGATATTCCAGCAGTGCATTTGAGACGCTGCAAAGAGCTCAAGCTCACCCGGCTCCTCGGTCCCATTGCGAATACCAGCCAGGTAGTCTGCATCGAAGAGGCCATCGAGGT
>AWVW02033013.1:0-14229 GCA_000500225.2 Phytophthora pinifolia
AGAAGTACCAAGGTGAGGTGAGGACGTATATGATCCCACGATGGAACCGAAAAACACTTACCTTCCTTACTGCGACTCCCGAAGTGAGCGATCTTTACCGAGGGGGAAAAATCGTACTTTGCTGAGGGTAGAAAATAGTACTTTCTGCTTTGCGAGGCTGAAAGACCTCGTGCGCGAGTTCGCGAGCGCGCTACAGTCACCTCTGCCAAAATGCTACTTCAAGTACAGATTTCGATACAAACACTAATCAAATTCACTCCAATCATAAGTAAACAGCAAAAACTAATAAAAAAGGAGGATGTAGATTGTGAGGCTATACACTGTACTTTCGAACAAGAATGGGGGACGACACGGCGTGCACAAGCGGACCAGGATTCCAACTCCTGCGCGTCAAGCTGTCCCGCTTCTTCTCACCATGTACAAGTTCCGCTTCATCGGCATGGAAGCCAAGCAGGAAGAAGTTCGACCGCGCGGCCAAACATATTAGGACAATGGTAACGAAAATGTCACATTCTAGTTTTGTCGCGCGCTTTACCAAGTCGGTTTTCTCACAGTGAATCCATCATCAACTTGCGGATATCTTCGTCTCCCTGCAAGAAACATATCATCACCTCCTCACGTTCGCATTCCAGTTTCTCCTTTGTTGCTTGTTCCTTGGTCAGTCGCTTCGACAGCTTCCGGAGAGCCTTGAATCGAAGTGCCTTGTCCGCCTCGGGAACATCCGCCGATATCCCAGTAACCCACTGAAGTTGCTCGTTCAAATGCATTTCCAAGGTCTCCAAAACGCCATCTTTGTGCTCGATCTTTGACGAAATCGTCGATAACTTTTCGTGCGTTGCTCCCGTTCTGTGTTCCTCAGATGGTTGTTCCTCTAGCAGCGTCAACAATGCGTCCTTACTCCCAGTCCAGTTGTACCTTATCAGCTCAGCAAGTGCACATGCTCGCCTATCCTTCTCTTTGTTGATCGAGACAACCAGCTCCATTATCTGCCCATGTTGCTCCGTCGCGACGGTTTCATCGATATCTTTGATAGCCTTCACGTAGGCTAGGGCATCGTCGATTGCGGTCTCATTCATCTCGATCTGTTGATTGAGATGATCATAAGCTTCCGTTAGCTGCCGCTTCTTCGGGTCTTCCTTCACTCGGGCTTGAATTGCTCGTGCGAGGTTTCGCGATGCTTCTGTGTAAATGTCCTCCGCATTCTGAAGGATGTCTCGAGCTACGTATTTTCTTGTGATTGCGTTGTCAACTTGACTGAAAGGCGCAGGCTGTTGAGTATCAACATTTATATCTGCCATCTCCTTGCCAGGATCTCGAGAAAATTTCGAGTTGGTATTGCCATGGCGAGGGCAAATTACATGATCATCCTTGACTCCCCTTGTCAGATTTGGCGTAGGATTAGCTGAAAAGGCTTCCGATGGAGCACCATCCACAGTCACAACGCTATCGAGGTCGGATTCGTTCCATGTGTGTGTTTGACGACAGGTACCTGCACGACACAATCCAACCTCCTTCTTCAGTTCCGTGACTTCTGCTTCAAGTTCTTGCACCCGGCTTATCAGTTGCGAAGCCCAACTAGGAAGCTTTTCTTCGGAGAGTGGCGTAACGATATCCGATTCTTGACCTGATGTGCTGAGGTGGCGTGGTTTAGACTGTTCGGGAGTAGGTGAGTCTTCACTAGATCGTGCGGGGGGAGTATTAGCTGGTGTTAGGTCCGCTTCATCCACACCGTCAGCGATAGGCGTTGATACATCGCGTGTGGTTGTTGGGGTGCCCAAGTATCGTGTCGATGTATCAGAGCCAGTGTCGCTATAACCACGTTGGGCTTTGTGTTCGTCTACCGATTGGTCTTGTTGGTCAACGTTCACTCCGAGGCATCCACTCGTGCTTTCGTGATCACCGTTTTGAGCCTGCATTTCACTGTTCGTGTCAGTGTGCTTTCTTGTGCTTTCTTTTTCAGAGTTTTGGTCATAATTGGTCGTGTTGATCGGAGAAATTTCTCTCGATGAGAGATGCGACTCATGCAGCGAGTGTCGTTCAACATCATTACGCACCACGGGATCGTTGGGTTGATGTGAGGTTGATTGTGATACATGTGCGTTGCTCCGCGTCTCTCTCGAAGGTTTGCGAGATTCGTGGTATGTCGGGGAATGTGAACCCATCAGATATCGAGAGCACTGGGCACTGGTTTCGCGTTGTTTTTTTCGTGCTCTCTGTTGTGCAAATTGATGGCGATACACGCGTTCTTTCAATGGGTCAGAGCGCAGCGATAGCACCGATGTGCGCCGCTGGTGAAGCCAGCGACCAAAAGCTTGATCGTAGTCGTCCATTGTTTCTCCAGAAAACAATGGCACTGGGATTTTGGTGAGCTTGTCGTCTGATCGACGAGGTGCGCGCTTGTGCTTGTGCTTCGGTAACTTCAGCTCTTGCAGGTATTCCTCAAGAGTGAGCACGCGCGACGCCAGAATATCTGTCCGGCTTCTGGATTGCAATGGCTTGACAGGGTGCCCCCAGTCGGAATGCGATGATGGCGACGCTGATCGCGGGTAAGTCGAGTGAGGTGTAAGTGACTCTGGCTTGTGGTGGGTCGGCCTTGGGGGCATTTCATGCAAGCTCGTTTTAAAGTCATCACATCTGCCGCTCGGTCTTGAGCTGGAATTCAAATAAACAACAGGCACCCTCTCGCTCTCCGCAAAGTTGCTCAAGTGGCCGCTCGACAAGGAAGTGCGCGTTCCTTTGTCCTCCGTACGGGGTGCCTCTCGGGTCGGACTCCTGGCACGTTCCATCGATCTGCCACGTCTCGCACGCTTCAGTTCCTGTGATGGGGATCGGTGGTAAAATTCATCATATTCTTCGTCGATGCCGCGCTTCGGGGCCCTCGGATGCGGCAGTTTCTCCACCCCCATCGTGTTGAACATCTTCGCTCGGTAGTGCGCGAACGAGTGCCAAAGGGATCGCGTTCTGCTAATGTCTTGGTGCACGTGCGCGAAGTCTTGGCCCTTTTCACTGAGCCACTGCTGGAACTTGCGCGTGTACTGCTCCATAGTCTCCCCCGGGTTCAGAGGCACCGGAATGGCCTTGGACGCCGTAGCAGGCGACCTCTTGTGCCAGCGGTCAAGCATTTCTTGGCGGAACTCGTCCACCGTCAGTATACGCTTGGCCAGCAGGCCCCGTTCATTGCTGCTCGTACTCCTGGAGCGCGTTGCGGGGGCTACGGGCCGTCGAGGAGGTGTCATCAATTGGTGGTAAATTACTCACTTATTGTTTACTTTGCTCAATTTGCGATATTGTACTCAAAGGACCAAAACAATATTTATCAGTTATTAAAACGTAGAAGTACATGCGAATTGGTCGACCCTCGAAGTCGGCCGTGATAATAAAGATGCTATGCTTTCGTGAGTCGGCCGTCTCCTCGTGTCTTCTGACGGCTTAGCATCGACGAGTAATGACAACTCGGACTTTCGCCCAGTCCATGACAGTGCAGCATGGGCCGGCCCATGCTGTCATGGCTGCTAACGCAGATGAGCGCTATTCCTTTTCCTTGTTGAAAACGACAAGCTCCATAATCTGATACTGCTGCTCCATCACGACGTCCTTGGCGCTGACTGATCGTCACACCTTCAATTCCAGCAGCAACCCGATACGAATCGATTTCCAGCTCTAGCCTCTCCACCTTTGCTGCACACGAGCCACCAACTTCGCAGCCCAGCCGGGAACAGTTTCGGTCGATCTTGCGCTCGGAGACTTGCCAACTGTTTGAAATCGCTGTTGCACGATGGCATTGGCAGACTTCCAGGTATTGCTCAGCTTAGTTTGAAAAAGCGTAGCTGAGTTCTGAATTGAAGAGCGCTCGATCTTATTGTCATACGCGAGGCCAACGGCAAAAACAAAGTTGCACGGGAAGGTTCCAGCGAGGCTGTAGTTTTCACCGTGTTGCTGTGTGAATCTTCTTCTCTTCTTGTTTCACAATAAGGTTTTCTTGGTCTTATATCAAATTTTGCCTCCAGCGAAAATACTTTCTCCAGCGCGAATTGGAAGCGGAGCTCATTGGGTCGATCGCGCTTGGATATTCACTTGATGAATGACTGCTCATAGCCTGCGTTTCCCCTAGCGCCAACGGCACTGGAATCCTCGGTAGCCTCTCGTCTGGAACTCCAGTCCGCCTGTTTCAGTTCAATATCTCCTTCAGATACTCCTCCGGGGTGAGTACACGCTGTGCCAAATCTTCGTCACAAGATACGGGAAGGTAGACCGCAAACTCGCATCGCTCAGGCAGTAAAATCTCCGGTCCACTACTGGTTAACGTGAAGCTTTCTTCCTTCCTCTTCTCATTCTCTTCATTTGTACTGGCATTGGTTGCTTTATGAGCATTAGACGCTCGTGAATCCTCCACCCCCATCCCGACGCCAGGCGACATCGCGCGTGCCTCCTCCGCCTTCACCTCTTCAATTTGCTGTGAAATCACCGCGTACTATTGTCACCTTGTCAGTTTAGAGCACGGGTTAGTTTCCCATATTAAAGAAACATATTAAAGAAACATGGGGCCATGTATCACTGACAACATCACCCTACTAATTCAATTGCGATGTTTTCACCAGCTTCCGGACTTCTTCATCGCCTTGCAAGAAGCTCATCACCACCTCCCGGCGTTCTTTCTCGAGTGTTTCTTTCGCGATTTGTTGCGTGGTGATCTCGTCTGAGAGCTTGCGTAACGCTTTGAACCGAAGGGCTCTTCCGGCTCCCGTGACAGACGTCTTGATCATTCGTTTTAGATCATCCAACTGCATCTTCAATCGCTTGAGCTCACCATCTTTTTCTCCGATTTCGTTCGCGATCTCTGCGCACGTTTCGTGCTTCGCTCGACGCTTTGCCTCTGTTGAGGGATCTTCTTCCAGCATAGACATGAGATTCTCTTTCTGCCCCGCCCAAGCGTAGATAATCAAATTAGCCAATGCAGCAGTACGCCTCACTTTCTCTTCGTTGATAGAGACGACAAGCTCCGTGATCTGAATCTGACGTTCCTTGGTTATCGCTTCATCCACATCCTTGCCTGCCAACATGTAGGCACGCGCATCAGCAATTGCTGTCTCGTTTGTTATAATCTTGCTGTTCAGCTGGTCATAAGTCGCAGTCAGTCTCTGAAGTTCAGGATCATCCTCCACTCGAAAGCGAATGGAAGGTGCGTCTTCGCGACGAGAGTCGCTGTCTTCAAAGAGAACTCGTGCAGGTAATCTTGCGCATTTTAGCCGTTCATTTCTTCCAGAACCATCTCCAGAATGGGACACCACGCTACGTTGACATGGAGCATCAGCAACACTTGCTTGGGATGCATCAACATCCGATGCACTGTGAGGTTTCTTGGTACAAGTTATAGCATCCAAATGATCCTTTTCAGTTTCATTGTCAGCGGCGCCGTACTCTCCGAATTTTCGTTCAAGCAATGCCACTTTGATCTCCAATTCATGAACACGATTGACGAGCACCAAAGCCCAACTTGGAGCACCTTCCGGTACAACTGTAGCAGCTTGGTCTTGATAGCTCTCAGAACTAGCTGCTGCATTTGTATCACTATCTTCAGAGCTTGAGAGCTGGTGTGATAATTCAATACTGGTGTCGACTGTGTCCAGCTCCTTATCGCTTGCTTCATGCTCAAGGCTAGCTGGTGACACTTGTACTAGCGGCGGTGATCTTGTAGATAAAGTCGCATCAGAATTTTGCGCATTCTCCTTGAAGTCAATATACTGGGATGGCGCGTTTTCTGGAGTCCGAAAGCCACTCTGCTCACCTTCGTCTTCATGCATATGACCCTTGCCCTCAGCAATGTCACTACGATCAAGCTGGTGTGGTCTCTTATAACCAGTAGTACCAGCAACTGGAGAAATTGAATGCTCTTGTGAAGATGCAGCGACTGAATCGCCATCTCCAGCCTGGATCCCACATTCACCATCGATCTGGGCAGGAATAAAATCATTTTTGGTTAGCTCGGTACTTCGTCTGGTTGGCTGCTGGCTCGCCTTAGCTTTCTCTAGCGCGAATTGACAGCGAAAGCCTCGCTCTTGAGCTGGATTGGAGCGCAGTGACGCCATCGACTGGTGATGCTGGTAGGCCCATCGGCCAAATTCCTTCTCGTAATCAAGTATTATTTCTCCTGGACGCAGAGGCACAGGAATCGCTTTTAGCTTCTGTTGCACTTCACGAGGAGTGCTAGTAAGTTTGCGCTCCATGATTTCCTGTAGATATTCCTCGGGCGTCAGAATGCGTTGCGCTAGTAGTTCTTCACGTGTTCGAAGAGGACTTGGCTTATATCCACCCGCATCCTGAGCCTCTGTCTCAAATTTGTCGCTGTCATTGTTCAGGCCTTCATCACTGGGATTGTTTTCTGGGAGGGCGGGCCCTTCATCATATCGCTGCCGCTTGCTCTCGAGTGATGCAGCTTTATTGCCGAAGTCTCTTTTCCGAAAAACCTTGTTCCGACCGGTCGACGCCATCACCGTGTCAATTGTCCCCACTCTCAGGTGGGCGAAGGAGAACCAAAAGCCTCGCTCTCGTGCTGGATCGGATCGTAGCGACGTCAAGTTTTCGTTTCTGTCCAGTAACCAGCGCTCAAACTTGCGGGTGTACTGCTCCATGGTCTCACCGTGATAGAGCGGAACTGGAATGACCTTGGACGGCGCCTCCACAAACGGATCCTTTCTCCAGCGCGCGATCATTTCGTAGCGCAATGCACGCACTGTCAGCACACGTTTCGCCAGCAATTGGCGGCGAATTCCGTCGGCAAGAGACTCATCTCGCTGCATTATCTCGAAGGCTTAAAATGAGAAACGAGTCTGGAATGATATGAATTGACACGCTCATGTCATTTTTTTAGACAAAAAAAACGCGTCCATTTTCTGGGATCTTGAAGGGACGTCAAGTAAGTTTTCATTTTTTCGAGATGGCGTCTCGCCGGTACGCGACGCCGCCGTCCACGTCCCAGCGCGCGCCGGCTGAGACCTCCTCGTACGATAGCTTCCTGAAGCTTTTCGCTTCCCTGGCAGATCCGCAGACGCAGTACAACCATGCCAGGCACTTGGCGCTCACGAAAAATATCCTCTACGAGAATGAATTGGGGTGCGCAGATCTCAACTTCATAAGGTTGCCTTGTGTATGCCTATGTACAACAATGCACTGATGCGTTTACGTGCTCAACAAGGTGGAAAGTGGCCGAATTGCCGCTCGTGGGTGACCTGCTCCATTTGTTGCGCGACAAGGTGCAGGACGGGATTCCGCAGTTCGGCGAGCAACTTGTCCTGACGATCATGCGATGTTGTAAAGTGAGCCATACCGGCGACATGTTGGTCTTTAGATGATTGTGCTGAGTGCTTGTGTATTCCCTTAGCCGTTCGTTCGGCAGAAGTCGAACGAAGAGATCACAAACCCGAGTTTGTTTCATGGACTGCTGCCAACCCTGGCAGAGCTGCTGTCGTTTGACGACATCGACGTGCAAGTTGCATCCGCAGAGGCGCTGAGGATGTTTGCTACTGGTGCATGTAAGTATCGATCAGCGTTCTGGTTTTTATTGTGTACTCATTGTGTTTATAAAATGCACAGGTTTGTCTCGACCAACTCGGAAGCCAAGAAGCAACAACGCGGAGACTAAGTCGGACGATTTGAGATTGACACCGCGCATTTTCAGTCAGAACCTCATGGAAGAGACCGGGACAGTGGATGCAGTTGTGGCAGTAATGCATGATCTCTTCCCGGACGAGGAAGAGGAAGAAGAGCTAGACGTATCGCAGAACCCTGGGCAACTCGATGAGAATCGGGAAGATCCGATGGATGCAGATTGGACACTTTCTGGAGCAGATCTCAACCAACAAAGTCAAGAATTAGCGGACAGTGAACAAGTGGACGTGGAGAAAAGCGCTCCTGAAGAAGTGCTTCAAGAAGAAGTTGCCTCCAAGGAAACTAATGGCGCGCCACAATCTGGCAGAAAACCTGCTTCTGCACCACCAAATGGGCACAAATCGGCTTCTCATCTCAACACTCGCGAGGCTCAGGGGCTGATTGACAAGGCACAGACAAGAACTAGTAGTGAAACTGAGTTGTTACATGACAACTCAGTGGTAACTCGTGCCATGAAGCCATCTTCGGCTCCTAGCACAATTCACCGCAGCTCCAAGACTACAGAACGTCAAACTAGACCAGGATCGGGCTCTACCGTGCAAGATGTGTCAGCTACATTGGAAAGCAACGATCCAACGAGTAAGCCTGCTTGTCCGTCTCCAGCACACGAATGCAACCCCGTTGCGGAACAAATTGAGCGGGTAGTTGGCACGCTTCCCATTCAGATGCGGCTGTCTGCATTGCTCTTCCCATTGATCGACTTGTTGTACGAACTGTCGGGGTATCAACGCTGCGCTGAGGTTCTCGTTATGAGTGGAGCACTTCACTACGTCGTGTTCATCCTCGACAACATCACGAATCCACAGGACGAACTACTGCCGCTGTGTCTCGAAATTCTTTGGAATGTGCTGGAGCTCAGCCACGAGAAAATATCCACAATCACAAAGTGTGCCACGAGGAAGGAGCTGCTGGAAGTTTTCAGGTTGCGGAATGCAGCGTTCTTCTTGGGGAATGAATATACATTTCAAGCACTGCTGCACGTTGTTGAGCTGCTGCTAGCCCAGGGATATCGACAGCAAGACAAAGAGATGCGCAACGAGTGCCTGATGATCATGCAGCTGCTGGCAAAGAGGCGTCGGTCTCTGGGTTTCTTCTACTCGACGGGGTTGACGGCGTGCTTGTTCTCATACGCTACTTCAGCAGAGCTTTCCCATGCTAAGGCGTCAAGTGGTTCACCTGGGCGTTCGCAGCAGGACAATACTTCCGCGACGGCTTCGGCCATCACAGCTAGCAACCAATACTACGCAACAAACAGTGACGAAGACTTTGAGTTCAAGCAGATGTTGTGGTTTCTGCTCGCAGAGATCGCGTGCGATCATCAAGAAAACTTGGGCGAGCTTGAGCAATTCAGATTCATGGAAATCTGGCTTTCTTATGCGACGGCGAATAGTGGAGGAATCAACCGACAGCAAGAGTTTAGTGGACAATTACCACGTCACAAGTACTCGATCCCCCAACTTCAGTTGCTACAATGGACGGCACTCAGCGTACTTAACCACGTCGCTGCGTTTGTCGTGGATCATTTTTACGAGATTGGAGGACATATCAAGCTTTTAGAGTTCCTCCAGCTGAATATGGGCAGCGAAGATGTGCTGGCCTCCGCCTGGCTCCTCATGCTCCAGGTATCGCCACCTCTCCCGTATTCTCAAACCGCATTGGGGAAACTTGGTGCAATTGAGACCGCTGTGGAGATATTCGAGGCTCCTCCATCGCGTCACACGTTTGCTATACGCCGGAATGCAATTCTTGCGTGCGCTAGCATGTGCCGTAACGACCATGGATCGAATCGTAAGCGCTTCCGCCAGGCCAACGGAGTCCACGCCCTTGTTCACCACTTGGCGTTTGATCCGTCGCACTCCGTTCTTGAGGAGAATATTCTTTTCGGCATCATCGAAGCGGTGCGCTCTTGTGTCGTTGGAGATCTCGAGAGCGAGACGGCCTTTATCAACGACGACGGAGTGCCGAAGTTACTCTCGATCCTAGGCCCTGCACCGAAGGCAATTAAACTGCAGGTGTTGGCGGCTCTTGCTGAAATCTGCGTTAATCCAGCAGCAATTCCGTCCTACCAAACATGGCGGTGCGACCAACCTGGAGAGAACAACAACGCTAGCGCCAACCAAGTCTTACTTCGCATCTACGCCGATGAAGAAGTCGCTGAAAAACAGTCGAGCCAAGAATCCAACGCAGCATCGCAGCCGGAGAACGACCTCGTTGCGTCGACTAATGTTCGTCACAGCGCCTTCCAATCCATCACAAACTGCAGCAGCCCGTTCATCGTGACGCCGGAAACAAACGCTGCTATTGATCCGCCAGAGCCCACGACCAATAGGCCTGACTCGCCAGCTTTTGCCCGTCTGAAAGATGCGCTTAAAGCTGCTCAAGGGTTTGCGGCAGCGAAGCAGGCGACGCACTCGATACTGCAATTGGAAAGCCATCAGATCCACCCGTCTGTGAATGTCAAGGCCAAGATTTACTCCGTCCTGGCGAACGTATCGTTTGCATCTGAGGCTCAAAGCCTCACACCACGGGAGCAGGTCATACTGGAGATTGCCAAGGAATATCCCACCTTCAAGCTCGGCGAGATGTGGCAAAATGGTGAGCGCGCGTTGCATGCCGAGGGCGTCCGCCCCATTTACGCGGACGCTCTTTACATCCGCCAGAACATTGAGCACGCGTACAACATCTCCGTGTGTACCAAGCTCGTACAGCAGGAAGTGTTTGCCCAGTCACGCCAGCAGATCACCGAGCGCGAGGGCGCCTTCTTCGAGCAAATCCTGCACCAGAAACGCCAGGAAGCTCAAGCGGAGGAATTTCATCGCGCCAACCGCCGGCAAAACTCCACCATGCAGCTCCATCTCGACGCCAAACAGACTCGCCTGGAGTTCATGCGTCGGCAAGATCCGGCAGCATTTGCTGCGTATGAGAGCGAGGAGCGCTGTTTGATTCGCGACCCTCCGCCAGAATACGTGGATGAGCATGAAGGCTTGCGAGCGCTTCAGCAGCACGAAGCGGAGCTACGCGGTCGACTCACGACGATAACGCGGCCACGCCATCGCTCAGTCTAGGCCAGAAACAGCAGAAAAGACTGGACAACAGGAAAAATGCCCAGGCTTGAACAACAGGCGATCAGTTGAGTTACTCGTCCTCCACATCGGCACTCTTAGCTCGCACATCCTCCAAAATCTCGTTGATACGAACCACGCAGTCGGTATGTTTGGTCGTAAGGGTCTGCACTGAGCGCTCCAAGAAGGCAATCGTAGCGTCATCAGGCTCTGGCTGCTTGGACGCGTCACTCAGCCGCATCTTCTCGATCAGCACCGCGGTCGTCTAACCAGGAAGCACACATCAGCACAAATTCAATTTACCAGCGGAATCGCTGGACTTACCAAAAGTAATTTCTCCTTCTCTTCCAACTGCACTTTGCGGAGAAGCTGCGCGATCGCCGCTTGCTGCTTCTCGTCTCGCAGGACCGTCTCAACGTGGTTGATTTGCTCGCTAGCCACCGAAAAGCGCTCCGTGATCCCAGAACCTGAGCAATGAACTCAATTGATAAGCTTTATCATCGAAATCGTTCTCTAATTGCCGTGTCTTGCACTCACAGAAGGCTGGGAACTGCTCCGTCTTCTGGTGCACCTGGAAACCCCTGTATTTTACCATTCACCGATTACTTCACGAAACCTCCACAAAATTCAACAATGAATTGCACGAACAGGCGAAAGTCGGTGTAGATCTGGACGCGCGTCTCATGTAGGCGGTGGAAGGTCTGCACCAGTTCTCGGGTGCTTAGCAGCGTCAAGTCCTTAGACTGACTTTCCTCTCCTTTGGAATCACATTTGTCAGCTTTTCCACGAGCATTCGCGTCGTGGGGCTGGTCCTCCGCCTGCTTATCCTCCTCGCAGTGCTCATGAGCGTGCGCAGGCCGCGTGGACAGCAGCGAGAAGCATTCCTGGAACTCCATGGTCTCCGATATCAGGAATGTTCGCTCTTGGATTTTGTATGGGGAAATATGACAGAATAGTCTGAAAATGTACGCTATTGCGAAAATGTACAATGTATTGGCCCGGAGGCCTTAGCACGCCTCGCCCAGCGATCCGTCCTTGGGAATCAGCCAGCAATGGCCCAACTTGGCCCCGCCCTTGACCGTGGTGGCTTTCTTGGAGGCGAACACCCAGTTATCGTCAAAAGTCACAAACTGCACCTTCATCTGGTCAGCGCCGAACGAGAGCTCGAAGATGCCGTACGGGGCGTTCTCGCCACGCCAGATCGGCTTGATGTCGGTAGCGTACGGAGGCGGCTCGCCAATGCTCTCGCTCTGAATACCGCCACCAGCTCCGTTGGTCACAAAGTGCGTGTTGAAAGAGCCAAACTCGTGGCTTTCGGCGTGGGTGTGACCGTTGATGAAGAGATGGATGCCTCCCTTGTCCAGAGCATGGTTCACATCCGCCATCATCGTCGGGTGGCGAGTAGTGCGTATTAACCACTTTCCACGTCGCAGTAGAGGTAGCAGAGTCTCGTGCTAACTGCTTTATGGAGTCGGCTTGCCAGGCCTCAATCTGGGTCATGCAGGCATCGAACATCTCCGCGTCCCCACCGGCGCATAGCTTGTCTCCTCGAGCCACGCTCGAGCAGCTCTGACTTCCGCCGTACTTCATTTTATAGCCGTAGCATTGACAGCATGTTTGTTGGGCTCCATGCACTGCTGCAGCATTGGTGTCTATGTTGAAGATATCGACGGTAACCCCGAGTCCAGATCTTCTAGGAGCTCCACGTAGTAGCGGGCAGGCATCTGCCAACGATCGTTGTTGGGACTCACATACGTGCTTTGCCGCGTGAACTTCTCATCCAGTTGCTTGAGCAGATCGGCGGTTCCCGAGTACTCGACAAACTCGTTGTCACGCTTCCCGCAGATGAACATCGATCCACCAATATCGTGGTTCCCAACAACATTCAGCCACTTGAGGTCCAGCAGCGCTGGGTCCGCATACATGGCCTCGAACGAGTTTAGGAAGCTATAGTTAACATCGTCCGATCCCAAGCCGTTCCAGTAGAAGTTGTCGCTGCAGTATAGACGAATACTAACGTAAAATTCCTCGAATTGAAGGGACAAGCGTTTTGGGCTTACCCGTGGCTGAGGATCGCCTTGGGCTGCAATTTCTTGGCTGATAGCACCAGCAAATGCGCAACATTTGCCTGAGCCTGTTGGTCCTTGTAGTACTCCGTGTTGCCCGTTCCCGTCTTGCGGTAGACATCGCAGCACGATCCGAGATTAATATCAACTCCCCAGTCGCCGATAGCTAATGTGTGCAAGTCGTAGGTAGCGGAGCGAGAAACAGTTGCAGCTGGGGTTGATCCAGAGCTTGAACTCGAGCCTGGAACCCCAAGAACGCAATCGCTTCCGTACTTGCACAGACGATCGGCGTAACCAAATCGTTTCCTACAACGGCATCGACTTCCTCACTCAGTTCAACTCGCGCGGTCGGACGGATGTAGTGGGGGTTGGCGGAGCACGGCAGCATCCATAGCGCTAACAACACAGACACGACCAGGACGAAGTTCATCGGAGCTCAGCAACTCAAAAAATGAAGATATCCATCCACCCAATTGGGTCGCCTCGACCTTTCGAAGAAGCGAAAAAGGAGCATAATTCTTCGCCTTTTCACTCTTGCATGGGCCCGTCAAGCTTCGGTGGCACGCCAACCATGGCGTGCCCACAGTCGTCGCAGACGCTGTAGACCGACCGCAGCGAGTGCAAGAGGTAACCGCGTATTCCTGTGTAGGTATGTATTACAGGTTACCTCCTCAAACCTCCTCAAACCTCCCCCTACTGGAGGGGCGTCTGAAGGCTGTGCAGGGCTGTGCGGAGGCGTGCCGCTCGTGGAAGGCTCGACGTCGCTCATGAGTTACCGGAGAGTGAGGGACTTGCGTTGTGAGTGCGCTTTCCTCGGGAGAATAAGCTTGGATACGCCAGTTGGATTTCGGACGGGACGGAGAAAGTTCGAAAACTTGGGAAGGGACGTTGAAGGCCCACCATTCAGGGTGTTGTCCGTTCAGGACGGCTCCGCTCGTGCGGTCTGGTCATGATCTGTCACTTCGAGAGCAAGTTTCTCAGTGAGAGACCGTGATCCAGAGTTGCGGTTGACACGAAGCGATCTGGAGCTTCCCGTTCGCGGCTGCGCCGTCCAGTTTGTACCCGTCGTGAATCCAGTGAGAGTGAATATGATCCAGGGTGCGGTCACGTGTGCCTCCTGAAAGAACTGGCTTCCCAGGAGCTGCAGCAGAAACTGAGCAACTTGGACCCGCGCGATCCCCGAAGCGAGTGTGTACATCCCGAATAAACCCCGATCCTGGAAGCGATCCCGCCGTAACGAGTGATCCGGTGATATCAGCTACCCCGGAGCTCAAGCAGCTGCCAAGGTCAAGTTCAAGCAGCTGCCAAGGTCAAGCGATGCGATGTGAGGCCAGGAGCGCCCTACCTATAGGCCACAGGGATCCAAAGAATCTAACGTTGGTAGGAGGCTAAGTGCGGAATCTCAGTTTGGAATTTGCATCGGAGCAGACAGATCA
>AWVW02033029.1:0-15573 GCA_000500225.2 Phytophthora pinifolia
CCGGGAAAATTTGGGCTCGCACCCATTCGGTTCGTCCCAGGGGTGAATAATTGCCACACCAATGTTTTTTTCGGGAGCCCTACTAGTTTCCCCAAAATACAATACAATCTCATTTAATGAGATTGTATTGTATTTTGGGGAAAGTGCTTCAATAACATGAACCGGACCGTACAACAACAGGTTGAAGCTGTACCTTTCACAATTATTATGTCCATCGCAGTGGCCTTGGGTTGCTTGCGAGCCATCCAACAAACTCGACACGATAACACTAATGGTAAAGAGGTGACAAGGTCACCCGCACTTGGCCTAAGACTCATGTCATCGTCAATACCGTCGCCAGCCTTGGGTGATAGGCCCGCCACACTTGGTCAGTGCTCCACCCGTTAAAGATTCGAGCTCGCTCGTGAACTGCTTGTCCTTCTTTCTCCGTTAAACTTTCTCCTTGTGTGTCGCAATGTGATTAAGAAGTTATTGTCTAAACTAGTACTATACTGTAAAACAAAAATACGGAATGATCCAGCCTTTCGCAAGCCACACAAAGCGAAGCCACTCATAAAACAAATACTGTCTAGATTAGTACTATACCGTTGAATCAAACCACCGAATGCCATTAAATCTCGAAAGCCATCCATCCATCCAGATGCCGAAGCAGTTCCTGTGGCGCGTCGACCGCGATGATACCCGCGGACGAATGCTGCGCGCGACGCGCGACGTGAAGACGGGCGAGAGCGTGCTATGCGAGAACGCCTACGGCAACGTTGTGCTTTCGGCCAACCGCGCGGCGCTCTGCGCCGTGTGCCTACGCGCTGCCGACGCCGATATCTGCTGCGACGACTGTTCCAAGGTTTTTTTCTGCAGCGAGGAGTGCCAGGAGGCGCTGCAAGACGTGCACGAGAAGGAGTGCGAGGCACTAGAAGAGGTGGACCTCGTGGCCTCCAAGACTGGCACCGACGTGGACTTGCTACGTCTATTGATCCGCATTCTGGCCTCTCGATCGCTGGACGATGCGGACGGAGAGTTGCATACGGACGACAAGGGAGTTGTGAGGGCCAGCTACGCCAATGTGAAGAACCTGGTGCATGTGCTGGACAAGGAGGGCGGGCTGTGGGCGCAAAACGTGCGTGCTGGCGCCAAGAGGATCCTGCAGGACCTCCCGGACGAGTGCCAGTTGCCAGTGGACGAGATCCTGGTGATCGCCGCTCAGATCAATGAGAACTCGTACTCGCTCGACGCTTTGGATGAGAAGCACTTGGTGGCCGGAGTGGGGCTCTTTCCGATCTGTGGCTTGATCAACCACAGCTGCCAGCCCAACTGCACGTGGTCGAACGCGGGCGATGGGATCATGGAGGTGCGGGCGCTGCGGGATATCAAGGAAGGAGCGGAGGTCACGCTGAGCTACATTGACATTGACAAGGAGCGCAACGAGAGGCGAAAGGAGCTGCGCGACACCAAGCACTTTGACTGTCGATGCGAACGGTGCACAACGCCTCTTGACGAGTCGGTGGATCGCTTCTTGGGAGGATTCCGCTGCCCTCGTTGCTCCGTGAAGGCTTCGGAGGAGAGGGATTGCCTGCTTTCCCAGGTAGAAGACAAGCTCGTGTGCGCCGACTGTGAGCTGGATGTTCCCGTGGCTGCTGTCGCCTCGGCAGTCTCCACGGCAAGAACGAAGCTGGCGAAGGCGAAGAAGAGTCTCAACCATTTCAAGTACGCGGATGTTGTGACCCAGCTGGCGGGGCTTTCACGGGGCGTTCAAGTGCGCGGCCAGGTGCTTCCATTCCACCGCAGTCACGGCGTCGCCATCGCAGTGGCGCGGGTGCTCTCGGACGCCCACATCAAGCTGGGCGACGTCGCTCGGGCCTGTGAACTTCGCAAGCAGTTGCTCAAGGCGCTGCAGCTCGTGGCTTGGCGCAACCACTTGCCGCTCGGCCTGGCCCACTTTGAATATGCCGAGGCGCTGCGCCGTATGCTGCTGCACCCGTCGACTCCACTCCCCGAGTCCTTGGACCGCGACGAGCTTCACCACGAGATGCGCGCTTCGTATCAAGCCTGCAGCGACATCTACGCTGTTTGTCTTGGCAAGCCTCATCCATTACGCCACCGTGCGCTTGCTGCTCTGAAATTCTGAGCTCGTGATCTAACGCTATGCTGTGATTCACCCTCAGAAACCGCTCTCAAGCAGGGCCAAGGAGCCGGCAACGTTGCAAGGTCGACAGCGCCGGAACGTCGTGGCCATGACGCTGTGCAGGGGGTTAATCACTGCGTTGGAAGCTCTAACATGGAAGGGAGGCTCGTCAAGCTCAACTCCATTTGTTGTGTGCTATCAGCTTCCGTTTGGGCGTCGGCCAAGCCTGTCCTGCCTATTCAAACGAGTCCTTGCGCCGGCGAAGGTTCTCCAGGACGCGGACCGGATCTGAGCCGCCCACAGCGTTGCGGATGGTCTCGTTGTGCACGCGCAAGAAGGGATTGTACAGCATCTCTTCACGCAGCGAGGACGGCACGCTCGGTAGGTTCTTCGCTCGGCGGATCCGCACGGCCGCGATCTTGTCGCGCAGCGCCTGGTTGGACGGGTCGACGCTCAGCGCAAAGCGCAGGTTCGCCATCGTGTACTCGTGGCCACAGTACACCTTGGTGTCCTTGGGCAGCGTCAGGATCACCTCGTACAGCGCTCTGTACATGTCCTCGGCGGTTCCTTCAAAGAAGCGTCCGCAGCCGCCAACGAAGAGCGTGTCGCCCGGGAACAGCAGCGGCGGCGTCTCGGCGTCGCCCGTCACGACGTACGCCACGTGCGCTTTCGTGTGGCACGACACGCTGAGCACCTTGATCTTGGCCGCACCGACCTTGAACTTCTCTCCGCCGTTCACTGCGCGGTTCCTCGCCGGGATCAGCTCCTTCTCCGGCCCGGCGATCATGACGTTTGGATACTTTTCCGCGATCTCCTCGTTGCCACCAGCGTGGTCTCTGCATGTACATAACCCACACAGAGACACCGTAAGCTCTCCATCACTGCGCACCTCCTCAAGAGCCCCTGCATCCGACGCACGCGTGCTTGTGCGTGGTCAAGACGCCGAGGAACTCGCGCTTCTGAGTCGTCTCCTCCTCCTTCAACACAGGCAGGATCTTGCTGGGCTCGGCCGGGTCCACCGCGAACATGGTGTGGTTCGCCTCGTCCACCACCACGTAGCCTGGCAGCAAGCACCCCACACCAAGAATTAGCTGCGTATGAGGGCGATCGACCCTGTTCTACACTGCTCTACCGCAACCATAGTTGTCTTGCAGCATGGGCACAATGCGCACACGCAAACTGGGGTCGTTCAGAAACTTTTTCGTGGGCTTGGCAACTGAGGCAGCAGCTTTACTCGACACATAGCGCCGCGTAGTCCTGCAGCAGAGCGCTCGCATGCTGGTAGAGCGGAGGACTTTTACCGCTTTAACAGCGGCTAGCGAGCGGGTTGCAGGGTACCGGTTTCGGATTCAGCCCGCGCTTCCGATTCGCTGAAAATATTTCCACCAATCATCAGCGCAAGTTGAAGCTGATACCGGTAGGAATACCGTTATTCCTTCCCTTTCACTCGAAGGGGGCATCCGAGCTTAGCGGCGTGTAGCGAGCATGGAGAGCTTCGGCACGGAGCTCAAGGAGACGCCGTACCCTTTGATCGCGGCGCTGGGGTCGCGCGAGCTACAGAACAAGGTGCTGCCGCTCGTACGCTCAGCCAACGAGGAGTTCGTGCCCAAGCTGCACCTGACGTCGCTGCCCCGCGAGCACCGCTTCCCGGCCAAGAAGGAGCAGCGCGAGAAACACGGGACGTTTCCCAACCAGACACAGCGAGACTTCGACGGTTACCGTGCACAAGGAATCCTCAAGGCGCGGTGGCTCAAAAAGCACCACGAGCTGCTGCCCGCCGTCGTGCTGCTCTTCGACGAGTTCGACCCGCGCTGGAGCCCGCAAGACTGGCAGCAGCGCGAGACGTCGTTGCGGGAAGAGGTCGAGAAGCTCAGGAGAACGCTGGCAGGTGCGGTCTTTACTTACCGGTATCATGTTACCGGTTTTCTGATTGATACTTGGTAATGAGCAGCCAGGGAGTGTCGAGTGATGCTGGTGCTGATGCAGCAGGTGGATGACGCCGGTGTGGCGCCTATGAACACGACTGAAGAGAGGCTGACCAACTTGAAACGCAGACTGGATACCGACGCCAAGGGGTTGGTACTGCTAAGATCCAGGGACCTTGTGCGCGGGTCGGCGGTGCTGGCCAAGCTCGAGGCCTCGGTGCGCAACATGGCGCTCGAGTACTACAAGGCGCAGTCCAAGCGCGTCAAGCGCTACAAGAAGGCGCTGGCCAAGACCCCGGGCTTCCAGGTGCTGCACGCGAGGCTGAGCTTCAAGATCGCGCACTACTACGAGTTCCGACGCTACACGACCAAGGTGCTGCAGCACTACGAGGCGTCGTACCGAGCTCTCATCGCGCTGCCGCTGAGCGAGACCGAGGCTCAAGATGGCGTCGCCTACTCGCAGGTCATGACGATGGCCGAGTTCGTCAACTTCAAGCTCTGCTACCACCTGCTCTTCTCGTCGAATAACATCAAGGGCGCAGCGGACCAATTGCAACGCCACATGAGCGTCTACGCGCGCGCTATTGTGGTGGCGGATCGGGCGTACGAGCACTGGGAGTGGGTCTCCCGCCAATACCACGTCTTCGCTCAACTGCTGGCCGAAGCGACCTCGATCCGAGGCTCCCTTCCCAGCACCGGGTTGGATTCCGACGTGTATAAGGAGCCGTATCTATATTACTCCATTGCAGCCAAGTACGCCATCTTCCGGAGGAAGGCGGCTGCGAAGCTCGGACTTACGGCGGCCACGACTGTACCAGCCGCGACGGCTAATGGGGCAGCTTTCTCCGAACGAGACTTTGTCGTCGTGCCCTCCGTGTACGTCGGCGGCGATCCGGTGGTGTCCGAGGCGAGTGCGACATCACCGGAGCCGTCATCCGCAGCACTGGTCAAGTACCGACATGCTGTGGAGAGGGCCGTCCCGCACGCCAAGCGGTCGATCCTGCTGCTGGAACATGCAGTGCAGCATCTTACCATGTACGTGGCTGATCACAAGGCGCCGCGAAGTCGCCTGAAAAGCCGGTTGCTGGTTCATTTGGGGACGGAGCGACTCGCGTCGGGGGAGTACGCGCGCTCTCGTGCCGAGCTGCAGAAGGCGAAGGCGACGTTCAGTGGCGAGAACTGCTGGGCGCAAACGGCGCAGATCCTCAAGCAGCTTCTGATCTGCACGTTCCGTGAGGGAGATACCGCTGCCTACTTGGATTACTCCCTGCAGTTATTGTCGCCGGTGGTGGAGGAGTTTGTCTCCCCCAAGGAGCGTGGCCGGATCCAGGATTCCTTCTTGACAGCGTGGAGAAACCCGGCGGCTCTGGGCGCGCCATTCACCGACAAGTCGGCGCTTGGAAATGGCCACGAGCTCGCGCTTGATCGCTCTCGCCCCGTGTTTGCGCTTACGGCTCAATTCGACCGCGCCTCGGCTTGCGTGAAAGAGGACGTGACGCTGGAGCTGGGCTTGCGTTCGCATTTCCCGTCGCCGATTGTGATGGCCAAGATCGAGCTGGTGTTCAACG
Organism: Phytophthora pinifolia; assembly: GCA_000500225.2. Classification (NCBI taxonomy): domain Eukaryota; phylum Oomycota; class Peronosporomycetes; order Peronosporales; family Peronosporaceae; genus Phytophthora; species Phytophthora pinifolia. The sequence continues at coordinate 5,616 of AWVW02033029.1, forward strand.
ATGAGCGCTACCGTACCGTGATCTACCACCAAGCGGACGCGGAGCCTGGAGCCTTGAATTGTGTTGACGGAAAGTTGCTCGCGTCGCTGGAATTCACGCCCAAGACGGTGAAGGAGCTCCGGGTCCCGTTGCACGTGCTGGATGGCCGGCAAATGCTGTCGATCCAGGAAGTCCGATTCGACCTGAGCGGCGGCAACCACGCGGCTGGACCAATTGAGGCCCATGTAGAGTGCGAGCAAGAGTTCTTGATCTTCAGTGTGCTGGTCGAGCGCGCCTCGGTTGAGCAGCGAGAAACACCCGAGCCGTACCTGATCAATGGACGCGTTCCTGCCATGGGCAACGGCTCTGCGTCTCCCAGCTTTTCCAGGAGGAAGTCGATGTTTTCACTGGTGGAGGGCGCTCATGCGAGCCAACCCGACGCGACCGAGCCTATCCAAGAGGACGGCACGGCCCACCTTCGCGGCTCGTCGTTGATGATCCTACAGCCCCGTGCGAAGGCCACACTGACGATGCTTTCGAACGAGCCTCTGCTGACAGGAGACTTGCGCGAGCTTGCGTTCCAGTTGGCCGCGAACGAAGATACGCTGGAGAATGGCACGTTCCAGATCGTTTGTGACCCCCCACCGACGTCGCTGGCCCCTGGCGACGCCTTCTTCTTCGCCGAGCAGGCGGGGATTTTGGCTCCAGTGCCACTGGATGCCAACCTGCAGCCTCGGGATCGGATCTCGCTCCCGAACAAGGATCCTCAGACAGAAGAGACGCTTCGAGCTATCGTTCGCTCAGTGAGAGCGACTCCGGTGACGCTGGTCGTGTCGGTCACGTACACCACCAAGGCTGGCGTGGCTGTGGGCTTCGACGAACGCTTTGAGCTCGTATGTCACGACCCCTTTGCCATTCAAGGTGGCCTCAGTCACGATTTCCTGAGCGGAGGCGGCGTGCCTGGTGCTGCCCAGATGCCCAAGGGGTCGTACGGATGCGTAGGGAGCCCGGTGAGCTTCCAGGGCAGCGTCACTTGCACGTCAGGAGAGTCACTGACTGTCCTGGCGCTGGAGTTGGAGCCCCGAGAGACGAACATGGTACAAGACTTGGCAGTATCCGGCTTCGGACCGATCTCTGGCGAGGACGTTTGCACGACTTTCCAGGACGGCGATTCACGGGGCTTCTGTCTGCGGTTCGTGCCGAAAGTGGCGTCCACTTTCATCACGCTGGGGCGCGTCAAGATCGTGTGGAAGCGCGAGTCGTCGACGATCGCCAGTGCGTCGGACGGCTCTCGCCACGACGTCGTGAGCTCGTGGCTGGAGATCCCGATGGTGTCGTTCGTGGACGCGCCGCTCACGTTCAGCGTCGAGACGCCGCCGTTTGGCGTCGAGGGGGTGATCGCTTACATGGACGTCCGCGTGAAGAACAACGAAGCCGTCTTCCACAGCCTGCGTTTCAAGCCGGTGGATCCCGAAGGCGCGTTCTACGTGTCAGGCCGGACGAACGCCACGGAGGACTTGCTTCCGTTCGACGAGCACGTGTTCCGACTGGGATTGGTACCGACGAAGACAGGTATGTTGCTCTTGGTGCTGTGCGATCTATTCCTTGTGGGGGCTAACACACTGCTTTGCTTGTCTGCCCGAACCAATGTAGGCTATCTGCGTCTGCCCCGCTTAGAGATCGTGTCGTTGACGTATAACCTCCCGCTCACCGGCTCGGACGAGCGCCAGGAGCTGTTCGTGCTGCCCCGCGAATGCCCCGACTGGGAGTCTGTCAAGTAATGACTATGGCTGATAGAAGGGCTCATACCCGAGCCATAAATGCATCAACGCTTACTTCCCGTCACAAATTTCTGCTCAAGTAACTATCGTATAGAATATAGGCTGCTTCTTATCCCCCTATACAGCATGAACCATTGTGCAGCTTTTTTAATTTAAAAATGTTTTTGGGGAAACGTATGAAGTTGGCAATGCATCGAGCTGTACCTACGGGAGCCGCTCACAACCTTTGCAGAGCAACAGCCTGATCTTCTGCAGAGGCATCGAGTGGGTCGCCGGATTCTAGCTCACTACCAGCATTATCCACTTCGACGACAAGGACACTGCTGAGATTTTAAGTTAGCAATTCATTCTTCTTTGGACATTTATCCGAAATTTTGGCCCATCGCATGCTTTTTCCTTCGTTCAACCGACTCTCTTTTCGTCGGCCAAAACGGGCTACAAGTTATAGCCCCCCGAGCAGACGAGGAAGGCCTGTGTGACGAGTGTGTGGGGCGGAGACTTGCATCCATCCGCCACCCCGCTCCGCTCTGTTGTGCTCTCCGCATGAGCCTCTGGTGTCGCTGCCTCTCGCGAAGACGCGGCGACCTGCAGAGACGCATGCTCTTCCAGGAGCAGTTCGAGCGCATCAAGGCCGTTTACCCGGGCACCAGCTACGTCTGTCTGCTGGATGGCGACAGCGGAGACATGATGTGCGTGCACCGGAGGCTTTTTTCGTGCTGCAGAGAATTACACTAATATTGTGTGTTTTTCATTGATAGAGCGCAGTCGGAGACAACGGAAGTCAATACGGACGAGTTCACGCGGACGATCATCAACCTCAAGGACGCTGCGCTGCAGTTCGGTGTGTGACTCTGTTGTGGCTGCTAAAGAGGATTGGGTAGGTGGCTGACGGGTGTAATGGTGGCTTGCTGGGTCTGTTACGTGCAGCGGCGACACTGAACCAAATCGACCCGCAGGTGGTGCACGTCAGAGGCGCGCAGGGGATGTTCTCCTGCTACGGGTCTGCACACATGGTGCGTTGGGAAACGGAGAGGGGGCGTGGTGCTGCAAGAACTGACGTTTGTGCCTCGTGACTGCAGATTCTCGCGTTTTACAGCGAGATGCCCGGTGTGGACTTAGAGCTGTTTGATTGCTTCGAGGCGGACAGGAATATTGAGCCCATTACGGGCGAGCTGCACCGAATTTTGGACGCCAACCAAGGCGGGAAACAACGGTATCGAGCGCACTAGCGACACCGCAGAGCAAAGCGTCTTCCCAGTAGCAATTCACCGTCGGCGCCCATTCGACGGACAGTTTTGCCACCACGGTAGACCGCAGATCCAGGTGCAGACAGATAAAAGCACGGCGCACGCCGCCCCAGTCCAGCGACCGCTTCTTGTCCGAGAGGAGAAGTAGCCATCTTTCCCACCGCAGCCGCAAGTTGAACTCGTAGTGACAAAAACCAAAATGAATATATTTAATTGGGGGCGCTTCGTTTCCCCGTAGTTCCGCTACAACTTGCTGCACGGATGCAACTCACTGCGTCTGGAATCATCTTGGCGCATTTAAAATCGTTCGTTCATTCTACTAGCTACATTGCGCATCTTGTTGTACACCTTGCCGGGCGGCGCGCCCATGATGAGCGAGCACAGGGCGTCCCGCGCGAGCTTGATATTGGCGAACGAGCCGAGGATGTGGATCTTCTGGTCGGCCAGCACGATACGCGTGCGCGTGGCGTTCTCTACGGCATACTTGGTCTTGCCGTCCTGTCCGGCCACACGGCCGATGGCGCGACTCAGGTGGTCGCCCTTGAGCATCTTGACGTCGTTCACCTCGAACGTGTCGATGAACAGGTCCTCTAGTCGCAGCAGCGCCACCGCGTCCTGCACCTCGAAGCCCATCATGTAGGCCTGCACGAAGTCAGCGGCCTTCTGCAGCGCGCCAGCGTCCGTCGTGTGCGGCGAGTTCTTGAGCTCAATGCAGCGCGTCTTGGTGTTCATACGGATCTGAAGCTTGAGGTGCTCCACGATGGGCTTCATGATGTTGGTCCAGTCGTTCTTAAGCGGAGTGTAGCGGTGCGCCGGCACGCGCACGCGACGGAAGTCGTTCTTGCCGCCTGACTGCTGCTGCGCACTGAGCGCCGGGAAGTTGGGGCGGACCGTGGCGTCCTCCTCCATGTCCATCTGCTCCGCAGTGTCCTGCGCCTGCTGCGCGATCGCCTGCGTGTTGATCACCATGTCCTGACCGGCCATCGAGTCTACTTCCATGGTTGTTGCTGGTGTCCTGGAAGTCTAGCGAGAAAGAGCAGGAAGCCTAAGTGATGGCGATGACGGGGAATTCCCAGCCAACAGAAACGACTGGAGTCGGCGATTGCGAAGGTTTGATTGGTAGAAAAGAGAGTAGTCGAAATTGATTGGATGAAAAGAGAGTGGTGACGCACGGCGAAATGGCTTCAGCTTGAACTGCGTTTCGAGAGTTACTGGTTCTTGAGCTGGTGTTTGGCACGGAAGAAAAGGAAAAGGCCGAGCGGAGGCGCCCAGCCGCCGAGCCACAGCGCGAGAGCCCACAGCGGTCTGCATATGACAGCAGGAAGGATAAGTAATCACTTGGAAGCAGCTACAGTAGCCATAGGAGTTCCGATTGTAGACGTACCGATACAGAATCCAATTGATCCCAACGACCGAGAATGTGAGCGCGAGGCTCATGCTGCTTGCCAGCAAGTGCTGCTGAATTCCAGCTACGAGCAGGCCGTATCTCTCGATAAGTGGCCTGCGCAGGACCAGAAACCCCATGAAGCCGACCACGCAGGCGAACAACCGGAAGAACCGATTCTTGCGCACCTACATAGCAGAAAGAAACAGAAAGCTCAATCAGTCCAACGATGCTGCGTCCCTAGCTACTACTCACCTCTGCGTGCGTTTTCTTGTCGAATAGCTCATCAGCAGTCATGATGCCGTCCTCCAGCAGAAACAGCGACTCGCCAACAGAAGTCCTGAACGGCTCGAGTTGCTTTCCTTTTTGCTTTGCGCACACGGTCACTGGGTAGTTTGGCGTCACTTCAAAGTACACGCGCTGGTCTCCAAGCACAGGCTCCCTCATCTCGCTTCTCATGTAGAAAAAGTTGTCCTCGACAGTCACATTGGTCAGCGCGCTATTGCCTTCCCACCCGGCACCCTGTCGTTGATCTAGCAGATTCGCCATGACACGACGACTGGCAGCACTCAATTGCACTGCATCTCGCCGTTGGATCTGGTCCACGAGCTCGTCGGGCAGCGAGAACTCTCCCACAACCAGATCCTCAGCCTTGACTACCATCGACTGGTACATCCAGGCGTCCTCCGGTGGGTTCCAGTAGCTCACATCGTTGAAACTACTGCTGTCTACTATGTTTTCTTTCCACCGCAAGTCGTACATGTAGATCCGCTCCCTATCGTCGTCGAAGCGTCGGTCCTCGTCCTCGGGCGTGCTGCTCGTGGACGTGTGCGATGTCTCCACCCACTGCAGCATCTCCACGTGGCGGTGCAGCCTCACGCCTTTGACGGCAATGCCGAACGTGGCATCTAGCACGAATGGACTTTGTCGAAGCTGCAGCTTGTCCTTCCCAGTCGATTCACCGTTGGCACTGGTGATAAGCCCCGAGAAGTGGATCAGCGCACCTTCCGTGCCCTCCGAGGCGTGCGGGCTGGACAGCGGCGTAACCACCGCTCTACCTTCCTCGAAGCTGCGCACACTACGCACTAATGCAGACTCGAACACGCACGTCGTGGCCACCGACGCCAGCAGCAGCAGCCCGCCGATCGTCACTTCCTTGTGCCCCATCGTCGGCAAAAAACAAATAGTCTGGTTCTGGGCTTCGAAAGTGTAGCCATAACCCATAAACCCATAATTGGTCCTCAACCTCGGCCCATAATTGGTCGTGAATGGGGCGTCCGGGCGGCTACATGAAGCCGTGCAAGTTCTTCCTGCGGGGCACGTGTCGCAACGGCAACAACTGTCGCTTCTCGCACGAGGCCTTCGGTAGTGGCAACAGCAACAATGGCGGTGGCAACGGCTTCCAGTCACAGTCGCAGGCGGCGTCTCCCTTCGGCGGAGGCGGCAACAGCGCGTCCACCGTGCAGGGCGTCCCCATGACGGAGGCAGGCCGCACGCTGGCCGTCGAGGAGCTCCGTCACCCGCCCATATGGCCGCTCTCGGGCTTCGCGGTCTCCAAAGGCGTACGTGCAGTGTCCATACTTGCTCGTCACCTAGGGTTTGATCTAAAACATTCGTGCTTGTGCAGCTACCAAGTATCGTGGCGGGCGACGTGAGCCCCGAAGAGGCGAGATGGGAGGCGTACCAAGAGCTCAAGACGTCGGGCAAGTGCGTTCAATCCACACAGAAGCTGCAGGCATTGGCGGTCGAGCAGCAGAACCAGCGCCAGCGAGTCGTAGCTCTGCTGGAGAACCACCAGTCCGCCCAGAAGCTGTTCGCGGGCGAGCCGCTGCCCGGTGCGGCAGGATTTGGAGCGGCTGCTAACCCTTTTGGGGGAAGTCAAGCGGCCAGTCCGTTCGGAGTAGCCACGCCGGCAGCCTCGCCGTTCGGAGGAGCTGCTTCGACTCCGGCTAACCCGTTTGGTGGCGGTGCAGCTCCTGCTGCGTCGCCGTTTGGAAAGCCTGCGACTCCGGCGGCAAGTCCGTTCGGTGGGGCTGCGGCGAGTCCATTCGGGGGAGGTGGCTCGTCGACGGCGTTTGGGGCGCCGTCGGCGCTGGGGGCGGGAGCAAGCCCGGGTTTTGGAGGCGCTGCGGCTAATCCATTCGGAGGAGGTGCTGCCGCTGCGCCGGCGGCGTCTCCGTTCGGCAATCCGGCCACGCCCGCAGCAAGTCCATTTGGCGCGCCCTCAACGACAGCTTTTGCTGCGGCACCGTCTTCATCCCCGTTTGGCGGAGGCGCCGCGACCACAGCTTCGCCGTTTGGTGGCGGCGCTGCAGCCTCGCCCGCTGCATTCGGAGGTGCCAGCACTGGATCAGGCTTTTCAGGATTCGGCGGCGGCACAGCAAAGCCGGCAGCTTCGCCCTTTGGCAGCGGCGCAGCGGCAGCTGCACCTGCACCTGCGTCTTCTCCATTCGGCGCACCGTCGGGAACTGCTGGAAATCCCTTCGGCGGTTCATCTGGGGCTTCAACTGGTGCCAGCCCTTTCGGAACAGCCTCAACGAGCAATTCGTCGGCCACAGCCTTCGGTGGGTCTTCGTCAGGTTTCGGTGCGTCCGCTGGCGGCACGACAGGAAACGTCAATCCGTTCGGAGCTCCGACTTCCACGAGTAGCAGCGCACCGTCGCCCTTCGGAGCGCCGGCAGCCTCATCCAGCAGTGCATTTGGCGCGCCGGCGACATCGACGACCACCCCCAGCGCGTTTAGTAGCTTCGGCACGGCTGCAGCTAGCGCTGCTCCGTCAAGTTCGGCGTTCGGAGCTCCGTTGACTTCAACCACGACTGCGCCGCCACCACCGGCGGCACCGGCACCTAGTGGCCCACCACCTGACGCTCGTGACGACGCCTGGAACGCGGAGCAGTTCCAGAAGGAGAATTTCGCGCTGGGCTTAGTGCCCACGGCGCCTCCCCCTCCGCAATTCTGTTAAGCTTTTAGAATCAACAATCTAGTGCACCATGAAAGTAGAACTAGATTAATCTATATAAATAAGGGACGCTCAATACCCATCCAGGCCACTGAACGAGCCCGTGGTGCGCGCTTTCTTCTTCGCCACTTGGCCCACGCCTGCATCCACGAAGTTCTTGCCACGGAGGGCGCGCAGTGGCACGTCCACAGTGTTACCGTGGGCGCTGTTGAGTTGCTGCAGTAGCTTATACACGGCCTTCTTCTGAGCCGAAGTGGCCCGCCCCACCAACCTCGGACTCTCGGCGTACAAGAACAGAGGTTGCGTGGTGGCCATCGCCGAGCGGGAGCTGCAGTTAAACCTCTGCAGCAGTTCGAACGGAACGGCCTTGCCGTCCTTGAACTTGGTCATGAGCGTCGCTGTCGGGGTCGTCATGAAGAAACCGAGCAGCAGGCCGTCGTGCTGCATCACGAACATGAAACGGCACTCGAAGACGCTGGCAGTTGAGGCCGCGACGTCTTCGACTTTGCTCCGGACGCGGGACGCATTCGATCGAGCCGAAGAGCCCAGGGTCAGCGCCCACTGCTGACACATGGAGCTGTTCCAGACCTCGATGTTGATGTCAACCTCGCGGCCGAAGAACGACGTGACTCGCGACAAGCCAACGGTTTTCGTGGGCGCAGCGTCCTGGGCCTCCAATGGATGTGCGACAATCGTGGACGAGGTCATGGCGTCTCTGTCGCGCGTTTCCAGCGGCGGGCGGCAGATGAGCTGCTGCAGCACGTAGAACTCGGCGCGCTTCGACACTTCCTTGCACAGCAGCGCCATCTTGTAGATCAGGCTCTGCGTCATCTTGCTGCGCGGGATGCAGTCGAAGAAGAGGAACTGCAGTGGTCCGGAGTGGAAGCCGAAGGCCAGCAGCGCGTACACGAAGTACAGGACCATGATGAGCAGCGTCACCACGTAGTACGTCGTGCCGTGGAAGGCGTAGTCAATCAGTCGGATCTTGAACCAACAGTAGAAGAAGCCGATCCACATGCGCTGCGAGGGCGACAGGAAGGACACCCGGCAGCCGCGCAGGCAGTGCTGCGCGATGCGGTAGCCCACGAAGGTGGCCAGCGTCTCAGCCAGCACGAAGTAGACCGAGAAGAGCCGCAGGTCCAGCTCCATGGAGCGCGCCGAGTCGTCCGGCGGGCCGTACGAGCGCGGCCAGGCGGCATCGTCCAGGCCTGCGGGTCCCCACAGACCGAATGCAGGGCCACGGTGGTACAGCGGCATGGATAGTGAGCGGTTGCTGCTTGGTGTGTAGTTGGAGGAGTGTGTGCGCTTCGCCTGGGAAGATGGGAACTGGTCAGGGATCCGTGAATCCGTTAAAGGCATCGGCCGGGCGCCGTGGACACGTACCGTCGCTCGCTGCTCTTTGCATCCACGAGGGTTTGTCCGAGCAGCTCCTGCGGCACCGCTGTGTTCCGTTTCGCCAGGCTTTTTTTATTGTGAGTTGAGGCGGCGGGAGACTAAAAACTAAAATGGCGCGACGAATCGGACTATTCCGACGCAGACGCGCCTTTTGCGCTCGAGTCGGTGGATTCGTGTATCGGGCTAGGTGTATCTGAGCTGCCGTTAAGTCCGGACAAAAATGCAGAAAAGGGCATCCATTTGGTCTCGGCCAATCCGCGCCTGCCACCGTCGAGGATCCAAAAACAAGCAGGATCTTCGCGCAGTTAAATGAAGCCGAGCGCGAAGTCGGGGCGCTGGGCGCTCTTACCACGGATCGGCTCTGCTCTGCCCAGGGAGCAGGTGGTCAACACGATGTAGCGCGCACGCTTCAAGCAAGCGTCTCTGGTGCCCTCGGCGGACGTCTGGACGCAGTGTCGATTTGGTCCGGGTATTTGTTTACGCTTTCGCGTGGACGTGACGCGTACCATATGGTACGCCGACACTTGACGTTTGTATACTCTCTCCCGGATATTTCCGACTGTTACGGAACAGAACGGTCTGATTTGGTCATTGGTCGTACCAATTATCGATCGAAAGTAGTACAGTATCTTCAGCGGCAGCTACCAAATGCTGGGTAGTAACAGCTAGCAAATTGCTGGCTGGCATTCCGCAGCCATCATGCAATCTACTTGAAAACCTTTTCGGGCACTGCCCTGAAGACGGGGTGCAACGAGGACGAGCATGCCTACCAATGATATGAGTTGGGCCTGAAGTAAAGGGTATTATTTCGCAAGTAGGGTGAGCTGCAGCATTCTCTGACAAACTTGCAGGACTGAAAATTATTGACGAATACATCTACCGAGTACGTCCTCAGCATGTTGCAAGCATTGGCCTCTGTAGAAAAGCTGAGTGGGCCCGGTATCGAAATTCAGAATGACGATTAGGATATCCATAGGAGCGCAAAGCTGACATGGTCACCGTGAGAATTGAGACCTCACGCAAGCGAACCGGCTTGCTTTTTTTAGCATTAAAATCGGCAGGCAACCTCTTTCCAACCATACTGGAAATTACATTTTTCAGCATTAAAATCGGCAGGCAACCTCTTTCCAACCATACTGGAAATTACATTTTTCAGCATTAAAATCGGCTTTCCAACTGTACTGGAAATTACATTTTTCAGCCAATAAACACT
>KV730551.1:0-19338 GCA_000500225.2 Phytophthora pinifolia
TGTAGATCTTTTCACGCAGCGGCCCCAACTGGTTGGGCACGAGGTTGACGATCGTGGCGCCGAAAGAATGGTACGGGCTCGTGGGCGGGCCCTGCACCTTCTCCAGCGTGCTCTTCTGCAGCAGCCGAAAGACACACTTCATCGCGGCGGTGCGCTGACCCACCGTCCTGTGGCTCGTGTCTTCCGGCTCCACCGCCGCTTCGATCAGTCCTTCGAGCAGCTCGGGGCAGTAGGCAGCGGGCTGCAGCAGCAGCTGGCCGTTCTCGTCGGCCGCAAGGCGATCCAGCAGCTCCACGAAGACATCGGCAGCTCCAATCGTGTGGATCTCGCCAAACTCGACGCTGCAGACGTGGTCGGCCAGCACGAGCAGCACCTTCCACTCCGAGAGCGCCCTGAAAAACGCCCACTTCTTAGGCGGCGTGGAGGCGTAGAAGCGCATGACCGCCGCGCTGTGCGGCTTGCATACCAGCGAGAGGAAGAGCTCAGCCACGGGCGCGTGCTCGAGGTAGGGCAGCATGGCGCCCATGTAGCGCTGCACCGTGCTGGCGTCCTTGCCCAGCACGTCGTACACGTCGTCCAGATAGAAGCGGAGCAGGTGGTCGATGACGCGGCAGGCGTGGCGCAGATTGCCCTGCGCGTCGCGCTGGAACACGACAAACAGGCAGCGTGTCAGCAGCTGGCTCTTGTCCCCCAGGAACGTGAGCAGCGCGTCCGCCGTGTCGTCGTTGGTGAGCAGCATCGTGGCGCGGTAGGAGGCCAGCAGCTCGGGCGTCACGGGGATCTGCGTCTCGTCGTCTCGACGGCGAACCGCGTCCGCTGAAGTGGCCACTTTCTTGGCGTCCGGGCCGTCGGGAAGCACGTTGGGGGCGGAATTCAGTCGCGTGATGAAGCCTACGAAGCGCGTAAGGGTCGCATCCTTGGACAACGCGGACACCAGCGGAGCCGATACCGTAGGATTCTCCTCGTCCAGCACGGCGCGCAGTAGCTCGTCGGGCGGGGATGGAGCGGAGGCCGCCGAGTCGCGGCGAGACACCGTCACCTCGGTCATACTCGGGAAGGGGGTTATAAGGTACGATTGGTTCGTAGGGACGACACTGTGGTGTGGTACACGTAGATTGAATAAGAGTGGCTTACATGAACAGCAACGTCAAGTTCTGGTCCTGCTCGTCCTCTTTGTCCTGCGTGTCCATGGTCTCGAGGTGTTTTTGCTGGTGCTGGCGGAAATCCTCGAGCTTGGCTATGGCTTGCGAGTAGAATGGGTAGCTCGATGCTGGTTTGGAGTGTGGGGGTAATTTCTGCAACACGAGTGCGTAGTGGCAGCTCCGTGCGAATGGTGTCCAGACACGGAATCTGTTGGGAGCGACGGTGTTGGCCACGTCGTAGATGGCTGGCCAGAGGCGGTGAGTGGAGTCTGTGAACATGAAGTAGCTGCCCGCTGTGCACTGTGAAAACAATGAGCGGAGGAACGCGTACTCGCTGTCACGAAGCAGCCGGAAGTTCTCCACGCACACGAACGAAAAGACGTGTAGCTGCGTGGCATTCAGCGCCTCCCGGACGTGGATATTCTCCTCACGATGAACGTCCAGCGTGATGTCACAATGCCGGAAGTCCAGTGAGGCGTTATACTGGCCAAGGCGGTCGATTGTCTGTTGCACAGCATCCACCGCACACTTCCACCCGGGCTCATTGTCGTACACGGTGGTGCGAAAGCTCACGTCCACAGCTCGAATGTAGTCGCGCATGAAGACGAGTCCGACGGCGTCGAACCCAGGCCCACCGCCATACAGCGCTGTATTCCAGCACGCCGGTTGCTGGCGCCGAAAGAGCTCGGAGCGCAGCTCACCCAGCTCCTCCGTCAGCAGCAAGTTCGGCAGGTTTCCGCAGCGGTTGATCTTCTGCTGGATGTAGCCGCTGCGCGCGTGAACGTTCTCGAACGACGGTCGCTGTCCGGTGTTGGTGGATAGGCACAGCCCTTTCTTGAGCTCCATTGTTTCGGCTACCGCGGCGGCAGGCAGAAGCTCAAGCACCAACGGCAGGAACGAGTGGCACTCGTTACGGATGAACGTGTACCAGTCGTGACGGAAGGCGCGGCTGCGCAGGTTCCAAACGGACTTCGGAGGCTGCACGTCGCTTTCTTTATTGCCCGCGAATTGCAACCATGTGCAAGTGAAGAGCCATCTTCTGCTCACTGCGCGGAGCTGGCCCCGCTCATGCAACGACAGGAAGGACGCCACCAGGACACCGCACTCGGAGTCCATTTACCAACAATTTACATAAAGTACTGTAATACACACAAAACAGCTGCTCGAAAAGGGCTACATCATGTTAACTTGAATCTTGCCACGGAGCTTCGTACTCGTTCTCGGAACTGCAGACACCAAGAAGATGCATCCCGGTTAATATCTTACTAGGAAATGGGGTTAAGCCTCGAGATGAAGAAGAAACCTACCGCTCGGGTCATTCCGTACGCGACAGCATTCATCGCTCCCTACCAGACATCAATGTGAGCTAAGTTTTTCATGCCCATTCTAGGTTGTGAGACGCGTACCTGCAGTGGAGTGAACAAGCAAATTAAATACAAGAGCGGTGCGTCCAGGACATGGTTCGGAGCTACGGCTTGGTACGCGAACGTGAAGACGATCCACACATTAGGCAGGAAGAATGCCCAGCTGTAGAGCAGAAGGCGGTGGTGAATGCGAGTCTCCATGCTTGTCGACAAGCTGTCGTCCTACTCGGAGGAACGAGACAACAGGAGTGATCAGAGACACAGCAGCAGCAACATGCGATCACTTTTGACGAGAAGCTCACCATTAAGTACAGCAGCATCACGTACGTCACGAGGTTGTGCAAGAAGGTGAGCACTACGGGCACGTAGAAGACCACAAGCTGGATGTAGAACGCTTGACCACTCCACACATTGTCGCTCCATGAGCGTATCCAACACCAAGGGCGTCCGCTCTCGCCGACCAGGTCTGTACCAGCCAGCGCCTGCATGTATAAATGAGCCACCGTCTATCGCAGCACGAACCAACCGTGGTGAGTTCTGGCATCTGTGTGAGCCGTCGAAACCTCACGCTCACGCGACTGCCTTACCGCGATAGGTATCCCCCATGACACAAGATGATATCGGCCCTCGTATAGCTCGGGTGCTTTACGTCGCCGCGCAAGTAGCTGGAAGAGGTGGAACGCAAAGCACGCAGTCCACAAGCACGACGCTAACGGGAAGAATACGAGCGAATAGCCCTGCAGTAGAAACAATCTCATCAGTTAAAAAGCAGATACAGTACACAAACTCTGCTCCATCCGCTACCGACCTGAATTGTGCATATGCTTGTTGACAGGACGTCTATTGCGCCTGCGTCGTCGTCATGAGGAGGAAGCAGAAACACTAGGAGCCAAGCGCAAGCAGCACCTGCATCCGCCAAATGCAAGCAGAACAGCAGCCGCCTGCCGCACCTCCGTGATTCCTGGAAAGCCAGGAAGTGCGCGATCATCACTAGAGCTCCGAGCAGCGACAGCCCACTTGAGATGCCGATCAGCAGCCTTGATACCGACAGCTCGTGCGCCGCATGAAGCAGCTCGATCTGCACCGACACTCGTGCATCGCTCATAGTCTATTGGGGTGCACGACTAGAGAGATCGGATCCGTCCGAAGATATTTAATCGAGCGGTTGCCAGCGCTTCAACCGTGACTTTTCAAGACAAGAAGATCGCAATGTGTTATGGTAACGAAGCTTATCGCCGTGCTAGTCCGGCGTGAAGGTGATCCCTCCGTCTCTCTGGCGCTTGCCACACAGGCATCCGAAAAGCTTGACGCACGGCAAGTCGTAGAAGTACTTTTCCTCCGGGTCGCTCAGTACGCGATACGCTTCCTTGAGCTTGTCGTATTTGTACGGCTCCGTCTCGTTGTTGAAGCGCTTGACCAGCGTGTTGTAGGCCGCGTCGATCTGCTCCCGACTGGCAGTCTTCACCAGCCCCAGTTTCGCGTACATGTCTTTGGCTTTCCACATGCGGATCTCGTAGAACTCGAGCTGTTGGCGCAAGGCCTCGAGGATGCGCGACTCACACGCCGCCCAGTCGTACATGTGCCGCTCGCAGAACTTGTGAGCGAGAATCTCCACGTAGTGAACGCAGCGCTGACCGCCGTGGGGCTCCGTCTCACAGATCCAATCGGACTCGGGACGCACGTACTCGAGCGTGTGCGATAAGCCAGCATACGTGGCTTGAACCGAGAAAAGCGTACGCCGGGGCTGCGTGCGGCTGCACTCGACTCGAGTGCTGTTGCACACGATCTCCAATAAGGTCGTGTTCAAAGGCGCCGTCTGGAAGAGGTCGTGCTTCTCCATGAACGCGTACACGACGTCGACAGGTTCTTGGCCTTCCAGTATCTGCACGTCTCCGAGTTTCGTACTGGCGGACTCCCAAACGGGAATATTGAGCAGCATCGGCTCGGCGCGCGTACAATTCGGACGCCTGCGTGGCTCATTGCACACTTCAATGAGGAACTTCTGTCGCTGGCGTAGCGTCAAGTTCCGCATCAGGCCGTACTCGTAGATGACGTCTGTGGAATCCTGTCCGTCGTAAAAGGGCAGTAGTTCTCGTTGGCCAGTAGGAAGGGTGTACACGGCTTCGTAGAGAAGCCCGACTTCACGTGTGCACTCCAGTCCACTCGCCTTGCAAACTCCGGCGACGATGCTCTTCTTCTCTTCTGGGCCCAGTTCGTGCTTGTTACCGAACCTCGCCACAGCATCAGCTGGCTCCTCGTTCGCCAGAACCTCCAAAACACCGAGTTGGGACCCGTTCTGCGCAGCTACAGGCACTCGAAACACGACAGGAGCATAGCGAGAGCACTCGAGTGGCTCAACCTCCCCTTCATCTTTGGCATCTTCCTCGTTTGATCCAGGCTTCGGAGGGCTGCACAAACTGTCAAGCAACACTTCGCGATCTCCAGGAGCTAGACCATGCTGCTCTGCGAACTGGTACACAACGTCTGCAGGCTCCTGGCCCTCGTAGATCGTCACGTAGCCCAAGATGTGCCCACTGCCGTCACTTATCGGCGTAGACCGTAGAAGCGCTTGGCCTCGAGTGCACAGGATCCCTTCACGCGTCCCGCAAAGCGCCTGCAGCAACGAAATCTGCAAGTCTCGGGTGATGTTCGTCTGCCTCGAAAACCTGCGCACTGCATCCGCTAACTCTTCATCCTCTCGAATCGACAAAACCCCCACCGTCGTCCCATTCTCCACGGCGACCGGGGAAGAGAAGACGATCGGCTGGAGGCGCTTGCACGTGACGTACTTGTCTTCGCACACTTTCCTCGCCAGATTTTGCCTGAACGGCTTCGTCAGGCCGTAGTTTAGACCAAAGTTGTGCACTACATCCGCCGGCTCTTCTCCCAGTGGAATTTGTAGAGTTCCCAGCTGACGAGGCTCCCCCGTCTCCTCATCTCTCGCTACAATTCGCTGCGAGTACACCATTGGAATTTCCCGCGAGCATTGAGTCTCCCCAATAGCCGAGCAGGTCATACTCAGCAACTGTTCCATCGCAAGGAGCGGCAGCTTGTGGTCCTTTACGAACCGGTAGATCTGATCCACAGGTTCCACATTGTCATAGATCTCAAGCTGGCCGATGAGTTGTCCGCCGTCTCCAGTGACCGTCTTCGAGTGCATGAGAGCGTTATACCGCGAGCATACCACATGAGGCACTGCACACACAGCGCTCAATATCGTCGCCCTCCCTTCGTGTCCAATCTCGTGCTGCAGAGCAAAAGCGAGCACCACGTCCGCAGGTTCGACGCCTTCCAAAATCTCTAGCCGTCCCAGCGTCCCACCTCCTGGCGCGTTGATCTCCGTTGAGTAGATCAATGGGACCTCGCGGCGACAAACCACGCGTGGCTGTCGACAGATCTGCACCAGCATATTGTATCTCCAGCTTTTGGTTTGACTGTGATGCACTCGAAAGGATTCCAGCGTGTCCACGGGCTCCTGGCCCGAGAGCAGCAGGAACGGCCGGTGCTCGGGCGGCGGCTCCAGCGGCAACGGCACCTCGAGCAGCACTTCTAGCGCCATGCAGGAGGCCACCAAGAGGAAAAGCAGGGCCAGCCATGAGGCAAGCGAGCGAAACACTGGAAATCGACCGCCATGCTGTGTGCGCATTGCAAGGAATAATAATTGAGCGCAATATATAATTGATTTGCGTCCCTTCGATTATTAGGATACGCGCAACTGTTGCGCAACTTAAGGTGTATAATTAATTCTTTCTGCATGTACCAGTACGGCTACTTCCATTCATCTGGCGTAGCGAGCCGGAGTCCAAGCTGCTTGATTTGCTTCATTCGCTCTTCGCAATTGAGAGCAAACCCTACCAGATCCTGATGGAACACCTGGCATGCCAAATTGGCGTTCAGACACGTGAGCCGCACGCTTTCCGAGATAATGGAGCTGGCCACGATCTGCCTGCCGTACAGCGGACCGAAAGGTGGAATTCCTGGCTTGACGTGCACTTCTGTGCGGTACTCGCGGTCATTCAGGGGTTGGATAATGATGTGCACGTCATTGAACTGCCCGGAAAGCGTTTGCAGATCGTACTCTTCGTCGCATTCCTACAATAAATAAGTAGGGAATCCCCGTAAATCTCGGATACTTCGAAGTGGTAAAGCATAAAGTCCAATCTGTGCAGTGCTCACCTTGAACACCACATGCACAAAATCATTGCCGATGTGGCGCTTCTTCTTCATCGAGGTGAAACTACTCGAAGCTCGACTCCCTTCGGGGTGATTACTTTCAGGAATCATCATTGTGGCCACGTGAAACATGATCTGCGGATCAATTCGCGAAACATTTGTCAGCCGAATCATACACTAACCACCTGCACCAACTGAAGTACCTGTGCGCATGCATCCTTGTAGATGAGACCGAACTTGCCATCGCTGTTGTTCGTCGTGTCGAGCCCTCCCGTGTATCCAGGAAGCCCCTCCAACTTTGTGAAGGTGCCCAGTCCGCGCAGAAATTGCAAGTAGCGCAATGAGCCACCAGTGTTCCCTAGGATAGCAGGCTCGGAGGTTTGACTCTCGTCCCGAACGTACAGCAGGCCGATCTTGTGGGTTTCGTACGCGGGAGTACGGTCCAGTACGCTCAGCGCCAGCTTCAAGGAGGGGCCATCAGTGAGCATCTGTGGACGGTTCTCCACGGTGAGATCGAAGAGCTGCATCATCAGATGAATCGGGTCGTATTGGTCCTCTTCGGCCAAGGCTGCGTGCCCGCGCGAGTTTCTGACGGCATCTCGTCCCGTAGACCAAGAAGAGCTGCTGTCTGAAAACTGGAGCACTGCTGGAACACTCGGCTCCTCGCCCACGCTGTCATTGAGCGAAAAATCATCCATCTCATCGGTGCCCTGGTCCTCTTCCATTTCCACGTGCCGCTGTTGGCCTGTCAAGTCGTCATCCTTTTCTTCGACATCTTCCCGGATAGCACGAATCGTAAGCTTGCCTGGTGAACCTTCTTGTCCATCCTCTCCTTCCGCTTGCCTTGAATGCCTTCCGCTGCTTCTGGGTGCTGAGCGACTTAAGGTGCGCTGGGGCTGTCGGCGTACTATAAACATCAATAACAACAACTCGTACGATCAGTCCGGCCAGAACACCTTTTTGATAGCTGTCTTTCGTCGTACCTTGCGCATTTTCGCAGTAGTACGAGGGCGATCCCCCGATGCCATCATAAGCTGGTAATGGCGGTAGCGCTGTCGCTGTCCCCGTGGCTAAGTGAATTGTATCTGTCGTCGTATCTTGAGCTCCTCCATTTACTACAACATCCCTGTAGGGTCTCAAACCCCGTCCACCACCAGAACTGCTGCTGCTCTCCGAGCTCGACAACTTTTGAGAGAAATGAGAGCTCGAGCGACTTGGATAAGAGGGCCTCAACTCGGCTGGGAGAGCCAAACGTTTCGGAATCACTGCGGGTCTTGTTCCAAGTATCACTGCTTGGCGCTGGGTTGGTTGATCAGAGTCTGTGAGGTTGTTGATTCGCGTGTCGTGGAGAGGACGTGAACACAGTAGAGAGGAGGCAGCCGAGAGATCGTGGCATGCATCCAGCTCCCATCGGTTTGTGCAGTTGGCTCTCCGGATTGTCAGTGATGCATCCCCGCGGAAGTTCGTCGTGATTGTCAATACTGATCTTTTGTACACCCAAGACCTCGTTCTCGTCTGAGGGGATTCCCCAGCCGAACTTGTGCTTTCCCTTTCACTCGTTTTCATCTGCTGTCGAGTACAGAGCGCCGGAGGGGGCACCGCTGACTGCGAGTACGCGTAGCACATCAAAAAGTCGACCGCAGCCTCCGCAAGAAGGCTGTTTGCTCGACGAGTACACTGTTGTAGCGTTGGCATCGCCAGTGCTGCAAGCGAGATTCGGTTCTTGTGGTCGCTCTGATGAATTACTTGGCAGAGAAGGCGGAACGCGAGGTAGGCAAGCTGCCTTGACTTCGCGTATTCGAAGCCGAGCAGCAGTACCTCTACGATTGCCTTACGTGTTGGCAACGCGTCGTCCTCTTGTTCGGCAGCGAGGATCGGCACGATGGTACCCAGCAGTTCCAGCACAGCAACGAAGGCGTCAGGCCGAAAATCCCCATCCATGGTAGTAACACACGCACGACAACTTCGAAGCACTTGATCCACCTGACCCAACACTGGAACTGGAGCGAGCAGCGCTAACAAACTCAATGCCGTGGTGGTGGTGTGCAGCAACTTAAACTCGGAATCAAAGAGTTGGCGCAGAAATCCTTGCAGCCGGGCTCGATCTTGTCGGGTTGGACGTGCTGACGTGGTGCAACTTGTGCGCGCAGAGGCCAACCCTGATGACGACTTAGTAACGGACCCGGAGAGAGCATGGAAGAGGTTGCCGTGCGATGCCGAAGTCTGAAAACGTGAGAGCACCCGAGACGTAAACCCAAGCGATGTCCCAGATGTGTAAGCGTCAGGGGCATCGAGCTGGGAGCTTTCTTCTTCGTGGCGATAAAGCATGCTAGGCGAAGATGCTGACGCAGACAAGGTCGACGCTTCCTCTGCAGCAGAGCTGCCAGCAAATAGGTCCTTCTCAGCAACCGCCAAACGCAATTCCATCGCTCCTATCAGGCACCGCGCGACTTCATGCACGGCGTTATCGTGGAGTTGAGTGTCGTAGCTTACGAGTAACTGGAGGAGCTCGATCCCCATGGAGAGAAATTGGGTTTTCGCGACCAAAGCAGCTGTAGCGTGCACACTGGCACAAAATGACGCTGCCGACTTGTCTCCATTTTCTGCATCGATGCTGCGTGTTGAAGCATGAATCGAACGGACAAGCTCCGCATCTGTCAGCGGGATCGAGCGACCCGCGCGTCTACAATCAGCTTGAGATTTCTGGTCTCGAGAAGTCATCGCTGCGGAATTCCCGTCCCCGGATTTCGGGTCAGTTGTCTCAAGCAGTAGCCTGCCAACTTCGTCCGCAATCGCAGCGCGGCCAAACGCCCGGTAGTCAATACTCGCTACGATCTTGGCCGACACTTCGCTGATATCCACATCTTCGAGAATCGTACGATTTTCCAGCATCAACCTGATTCCTTGGACAGCCATACGGAAAAGTTCCGCATCGGGCTCCGCACTAACTAACGTCAGAAGCGCTCGCAGTGAGCGTGCCACCGGTACACAGGCAGCCGTCAACGGCACACCTGCCGCATTGACTCGTGCAGCTCGCCGAGACACAAAAAGAAACCGCGACGTCCGAACTTGGTGCTGCTCCTTCCATTGAAGTTTCCCATCAGTTGCACGGGCTTCGCACACGTACAGCAGACACGTGAGCGCAACATGTCGAACTGAACGACTGCGATGGGTTTCGACGGTGGTGGCAATTAGGTCGCACATGCGCACAGCACGACCAGGAGGCAAATGGTCGAAAGCAGAAGAGAAGAGAGCAACGATGCCCGAAGCTGCCACGAGCTGGGCGTCTTCGTTGCTCGAAAGCGCCATTGCGTTCGCAAGGATGTCCAGTAGTGAGTCAAACTTGACACTTTCAAGCTGGCGAGCCACCTCAATGATGAACCCAAGCGCTCGGCGACGAACCTCTGCGTCGGGGTCTTCATACACACGACCGAGAGTCGGAATTACCACTTCTTCAATGACTCGGTCCTCACATACGTTTCGACTTGTCCAGAGATTGACGCGTAGTACTTCGAGCGCCTCCAAGCGCACTGCACTGGGAATAGGAAGGGCGTCGCCATCAGCACCAACGCACGAGAAGAATGTTCTCATCGCAGCAGACAAGGTTGTCAACCAGTCGAGATGATACCCGGGGTGTGCTGCTTCTGCACGCTGCCGCAGTAAGAAGAGCATCGAGTTTTCACTGAGATGCGGCAAATAGTCCTCGAGAACATTTAGAAACTCGTCCACATCGCCAGCAAATCGGCGTTGTTCCACAAGCTCTTCCACAGCTTGCAAGGTGTCGAGAAGCTCGCGAGGAATTCGCGTCTGCTGAATTGACACCGAAAGCTGGTGTTGTGGCTGCTCAGGCAGATCATTCGCCGGATGGATGGCCGCTGTACGGGGCACTTTTGCCTCTGGCCTCCTGCTATCGACGGGTCCAGCTCGCTGAGGTGCGTCTTCAATTGCAGTCTCATCAGTCATAGACACCCATGGTCGTAGAGTTTGCAGCATGCGTACGATAACATCCCACTCCATCACCAGACGCCGTGTATCGCTGGAGCTTGAAGGGTTCGTTTCACTCGTTTCACTCGTTGCAGTCGTGCCTGAGCCGCTAGTAGATTCCGAATGGGTAGCCAGCTTGGCTGATGCGCCGACCGAACTGGAAGTGGCGGCTTGCCCACCGCTGACTGACGGATGAGCCGCTCCAAACTTCTTCACAAGCCGCTGGATCGACAAGATAACCTCGAATATCACCACTCCCCGACAACATTCCAAGGCTTGCTCAAGAGCGAGCAGGATGGGAGCCCACGCAATGTCGTTGAACCTGGCCACTCGCTGAGAGCCCCAGCACGACATACCTACAAAGAACACTGCGCCGCGAAGTGCCCAAGGCGAGTTAGCCCCCGTCGGGTGCTCCAGTATCTGAAGTAGACCCCGCAGTACAAGGAAGCCTGAGTTTCCATTGAGCAGCAGCTTCATCACCGACCATGTCCCGTGGCCATCCGCATTCACAAGACAACACAGCGACCGCAAACACGCTGGGGTGCTAGCTGCGTATGCTAAATCCTGCACCGCCAGCACATGAAAGAAGGCAACGAATCTGCGGCAAGCGTCCAAGTCGCTGCGACTCCAAGCCATATCGCACCGGGAGCTAATGAGCGAGACGATGGCGATCACCTTGTCCCGATCCAGCGCACGAGGACTGCGACGCAAGATGCTCTGGATCAGACCGAGAAGGTCGCGCTGGGCGTCCGACTGCTCCAACAAGCGCAGCAAAAACCACCCAAGCTCCACGTGAAAGGGTTCCAAGTGTCGTCCGTCTTGCGTTAACGCTCGGAGCGCTTTCTGGCGCAGTAGAAAATCTCCTGGCGGGTGCGTCTCCAGTCGGAGGTAGATCTTTCTCCGGAGTGCGGGGGTCAGTCTCTCTCCAAACCGTAGGAGACACAACTGCACCACCTCAAAGGCCAGCGCGCGCACGTCTGCGTTCCTGTGGTCGAACAAGTCTGCGATGCAGTCCAGTAGCGCGTCGATCTCCACGAGCGTCAATGTCACGCGCGACGGCTGCAGCTTGTCATTGGGGCTCAAAGAGCTGCCACTATTAAAAGTCGAGCTGTTGACGGAACTGCGTCGCTCGTCCCCCGCCGCTTCGTCTTCTTCCTGCACACTGCCAAGCGTCTCGGGTCCGGGAAACGTGGCCGACGTCGCGCTTGACGCGGGCGCCTGCACTCTAAGCAGCGCCAGCACGCGCTCCACGTCCCGTACGAAGGCGCGCTCCTCGGAGCGCTGTCTCGGGCGCCGGCAGAGCCTCTGCAACTGCAGCACCAGCTCTGAGCACGCGCGGTCTCCGTCGTCACTGCGGCTTCTGATCCGGCGACCGCCACCCGCACTCATGCCGAAGCTCATACCATGGGAAGCGGTCATGCCGCTGGAGGAGGAGGACCGCCTCAGGTCCGGTGTGGCCGGCAATAGGGCAGTAGACGGCGGAGCTTCGGACGCCGCGCAATCGGGCTGTTGCTGCGGCTTGTGCGCGGAACCTGCGCTGGTTGAAGGTTCCTGGGGGTCATTCGGAGCTTCATCGTGTGCAGGAGGGTCGAGAGGAGGTGCTGGGGTGCTGTCTTCAGCGGCGCGGGGCGCATCGTCCGACGCCAGCTCCGAGTCCATTTGAGCTGTTGAGTGTTCATACATTAAGTGTATGCCGAGTTTTTGGTCCATTTATTTGGGTACATGTTCACTTCAACAAAAAGTTGATCCCTAGAGACGAAATGCAATTCACATTTTCCACTATCCGGATACGGTACTAATTCGACATACTTACGGTTCCGCCACGGGTTCCTTCGAGGCACAGCAGCCGTGCAGGTCGGAGCTGGCCTTGCCGTTCGGGTCCTCGGGCACGTCCAGCGTCGGATTACGGTCGAAGAAGCCCTCGGGGATCATCTTGAAGCCAGCGTAGTCCACGGGCATCATGGGCCAGTCCTCCACGCGCGGGAAGTGCGTGAGTCCGAACGTGTGCCACACGACGATGTCCTCGCCGTCGACCGGACGGTTGTCCTTCACGTAGCTAGGCAGGCCAGCGAAGCCCGGATGCTGGTTAGGCGCGTAACCCGCGGCCCACAGCTCGTCGCGCGCATACTTGGTGACCCACAGGTGCTTAGTGGAGAAGTTGGCTCGCTTCCAGATAGAGGAGCCGTCCGCAGCCAGCAGCACCGGGTTGCCCTCGGGGAGCAGAGCATAACCCGTGGAGCGACCGAGGCGGTTCTTTGCCTCGCTCGAAGCGATGCGCCACACACGGCCCTTGTCCATCGCCGCCACACGCTGGGCGTCGCTCTCCGTTTTGAGGCGGGTCGACGTGCGGATGAACGCGTTGCCACGCGGGTTCTCGGGGCTGAACGGGAGGCGCTTCGCCTCCAGCTCATCGACATGGCACTTGTTACCGTCGACGGCCATGTCCAGACGCGCCGAAAACAAGTGCTGGTGGCACGGCGCGCCAAGACGCGGGGCCATCTCGGTCGCGTACTCGTACTCGCCCTCCGGTCGGCCCGACGTGAATACGATGCCCGTGGCCTTGCACTCGAGCTCGATCCTGCCGTCGAGGTAGAAGTACCAGTAGAAGCCGTAGTCGTAGTTGCCGACCGTCACGAAGAATGATACCACAAAGCGACGCTGGCGACGCACCGTCCCCGTGGGCGGCGACGCCAGTACGTCGGTGTGCTTCCACAGGGTGCCGAAGTCCTCTTCGTGCATGCAGATTGCGTTCTTGATCACGAACGGCTCGCAGAAGTCGTTAACCACAGTCGCGTCCAGGTACTGGATCTTGCCAAGGCAATCGCAGCCGAGCACCAACGAGTTTGCGAGGCGACCGAACTGGTATTCGCCGGCGTCGAAGTAGTTCTGCCAGTCGTGCGTGGGTGATGGCTCGCCGTACGGCACCACCATCTCGGAGACCGAGGCGCGGTTCATGATCTTGCGCTTGCGACCGCGGTCGTTGAAAGAGATGTCGTGCAGCGTGAGCCCCTCACGGCCGTTGAAGCCTACACGGATCTCCCAGTTCTGCCACGACACAATGTTGTCCTTGACCGTGAAGCTAGCGCCTTCTGGTTGCTTGATGTGAAGCGGCTTCATGTCCGTGCGCATGGGCCCAGTGACTTTCGGGTCTAAGTAATCGCCCGACTCCATCGGGATGTGTGAGTAGCCCGTGTCGACGAGCTTGAGGACTTTGCGGTTCGTCAGATCCACGTGCGCCACCAGACCGTCGATCGGGTGGGCGTACATGGCGTGCGTGTTCTCCAGGAGGAAGCTCAGAACGCGGATCATGCGGTTCCCCTCCTCACCCTCGTAGCCGAAAACGCCGGCCGAGAATTGCTCTCCGCGCACCGTGTCGAGGTCAGTGATACCGCGCTTGGCCAGTGCCTCAACGTAGGCGGGGTCGGCCTTGCAGATGGAGTCGCCGTCCCAGTAGTCCTGGTCCAGGACCGGGATCTGTCCGTCGATCTTCGGGTCGAGCTCCACCTCCTTCACAACACGGCGAGCCACGACGTCCACCACGAAGTCGTACGTGCGGTTGGAGGCCTGGTCAAGCACAAGCGCGCCGATCTCACGCGGGATCTCCTCGAGCTGGCCGGCCTCGAACTTGGCCAGCGTCGCGTGGTTCGGCTCGAACAGCATCACATATGCGTAGCGCAGCTCCGGGCTCGAGTACCCCGCGTCCGCGAGCACTTGCTTCAATGTGCGAACCTCGTCGGCCGTGATCGGGTCGAGCGGGTGCTTGATGCCCTTGCACTCGCAGTTAGCACTGGGAGCCATGACGGCGATGCGGTGAGGTCGCTGAAGAGAGGAGGAGTGCGGGTGGAGGCAAATCCGAAAATGAGAGAGCGAAGCGGACGCCGCGCTTGCTGTCGCCGCCATGGCGTGGCATGTCCGCTCTGCTAACCGAGCCCGCGCGACGTCGTCCAGCTGGCCCCATCGGGCGCCACTATTTGCACCATTACGCCGCCAATGCAGGTGATCTATGCCGCTGCCGCCGTATGATGTTACGCGAATTCATTACCAAGCTGCATCGCATAAAACGAGAGATCGGAGACCATACCGGCGGTACACGGTGAGCGCCATCTGGTGCAGCAACTTCAACGCCCATTGGGCCGCAGTCCGCCACGCGCATCGAGTCACGTCATGCGCCTTCGGGCTTCCGATGATCACTACGTCCACGTGGAAAGCCACGCGCTCCTTCACTTTCTAGTCGCGCTCATGCTACGCATCGGTTATTCATAGGTTGGTCAAGTCAGGCGTAGCGTAAGCCTGTCAATTGCGTTCCGCGTGCAGCAGATCACCAGGAACGCTGTCACGCGGCCATGGTGTCCGCTGTCCGCGGCCTCCGCTAGTAGTGCCGCCCCTGTTGCCCCCCTCGCCTCCAGCTTCGCGATACGACGGATGCAAGGCTGCCTCGCTGCTATCTACAATCAGTACACCAAGAAGCTGGACGAGGAGGTGATCTTGCCGACTTGAAGCAGACGTTGCGACGATGCCGGCGCCTCCCACGCGACAAACAGCGGGCGGCAATGTATTCCCCTGCACAAACCAGCGTTGCTCTGCCTGGTCGTGGACAGCCAGTGCGTGCAAAGTTTGCATCGCCCCGTGCCGCTCCGGTGTTAGACCGTGTAGCAGATGGCGGTGACGCGTTCAGCTACGCGCTCACTTGGCCAATTAGGCGGCTCCGGACCGGTCTCCGCTAATGGCCGTGATGGTTTAAGAGGGAGGAAGGTGCTGCCCTCGGCGAGTGTCCGCTACCGCTGCGCTCGCTGGAAGGGCTCCTGCTCACTTCCCAATTGTCCTCGTGCGCTGTCACGCCCAACTACCTACGAGTGAAGATGGCCCGCCTCAGCCGTATCAGCGGCGTGTCCCTCGACATTCAGGAGCCCAAGCTGGAGCCGTCCCGCGGCCACGCCAAGGCGCTGCAGCTCTGGGCCCTCGGCATCGGCGCTGTCATCAGCGGCGAGTACTACGGCTGGCAGTCCTCGCTCGTCGCCGGGTTCGACGGCATGCTGATCGTTCTCAGCATGGTGACAGTGCTCTACGTGATGCTGTCGTTCTCGCTCGCCGAGCTGTCGGCCACCATTCCCGCCGGCGGAGGCCCCTACATCTTCGCGCTGCACGCGATCGGGCCTCGAGCAGCATTCTTCAGCGGACTCGCCGAGACACTCAAGGTGATCGCTGTCAACTCGTCCACCTTCTACACCATCTACTCGTACTTGCAGACGCTCTTCGACGTGGACGTCAAGTTCGCCCCGCTCTTCTTCATCGCGTTCGGCATCCTCTTTGGCAGCCTCAACATCTACGGAGTGCAGGCCTCATTCCGCATGCAGGCGTGCTCCACGACGCTCTGCGTGCTGCTGCTGCTTATCATGTTCTTCTCCTCCATCCCGCACCTGGACTACAACCAATGGGTAGTCCAGCAAGACTGGAAATACACGGATCTGAGCAGTGCTATCGAGGCCATCCCGTATGCAATGTGGTTCTACCTTGGTATCGAAGAGCTCCCGCTCGCCAGCGACGAAACCTTCGAGCCTGAGAAGAACATTCCCCGCGCACTATTGATGTGTATCTCGACGCTAGTGGTACTGTCGTTCGGCACGGCCGTCTTCAGTTCGCTCATCGCCCCCGGAGCTGCAGCCATGGCCGACGTGTCGGCTCCGCTCGTCACGAGTTTCCAAACCATCTTCGGTTACGGGGCGACGACGACGGTCTTCAAGTGGATGACTGTCATAGCACTGTGCTCCAGCCCCAACTCGTACGTCTTCTTCATGGGACAGCTGCTGTTTGCCATCGCCCGAGACGGGTTCTTCCCCAAGTTCCTCGCGTACGAGCACCCGACCCGCGGTACGGCATTGGGCGCGCTGCTGTTCGGCACCATCAGCTGCGTGCTCATTGCGGTCGTGCTGCACTACGCCATCGGCGACGACGACCTGGGATCCGTGCTGATCAACCTGACGCTGCTGGGGGCTCTCATCTCGTACATCTTCCAGCTGCTATCGTTCGTATACCTGCGCTTCCGGCAACCGAACCGCCCTCGGCCGTACCGTAGTCCGTTCGGTCTCGCTGGCGCCTTTGTCGGTCTGCTGCTGTGTGGCGTTGCCATCTTCGCCATTCTGTACACGAGCGTGAGCGATACGATCTTCCTGGCATCGATCGTGGTGACGGCGCTGGTCTTCATCGCTGGCACCATCTACTTCCTCAAGACTGTACTGCCCAAGATCGAGAACAAGACTCTCGGCTCGCCCGTCACAACCAAAGACATGAACGAAAACTTGCTCAGTGCGGGGCACGTCTCAACTGGGCAGTAGTTGTCGCCATGCACATCCATCCATCCACTCACGTAATTTGCTTTTCAAAGTACCCAAATAATATATGCCCGCCACCAAGCACCGCAAAATGGGCAGACCACCACCGGAAGAGCCCTTGCTGTTTTACAGTTCCGCTGGTACCGTATTTCGCATGTAGACCGATACCGCCGCTTGAGCGATACCCCCATCCAGCAGCCAATCGAGGGCCTAGCGCTTCTATCGACGACCCACTTCGATCTTGAAACGGAGCTCGAGTCAATCCACGCAGAAATTCCCCGCGACAAACACAACGGGACAAGTAACTCCATCGTGGCTGCTGAGTGCAGCCCAGCTGGGAGTTATCCCCTAAAAGCTGCCAGAAGTGCTGTGTTGGTAATGGCGCTGTCAACCCGAGCCGGCAGCTTGAAGAACGAGTGACGCGCTTGAAGAGGCCAATGAGGGGTCTTGCTCATCACAATGGCCGTCTTGTTCTCCTAACGCTGATTACTTTCGAATTAGCCCCGTAGCCCACACGTCCGCAGCAGCTCGACCGGACAACTAGAATGTGCCGCGTCGACTGTGTTTCCGTCGACATTCAGGGGGGAAAGCCAGCGCCGCACCGATACGCGAGAGCGCCGCAGCTCTGGGCACTCGGGATTGGCGCCGTCATCAGTGGACAGTACTACGGCTGGCAGTCGGCCCTCATCGCCGGGTTCGACGGAATGCTGCTCGTTCTCAGCATGGTGACAGTGCTCTACGTGATGCTGTCGTTCTCCATCGCCGAGCTGTCATCTACTATCCCGGCGGGCGGAGGCCCCTACATCTTCGCGCTGCACGCGATCGGGCCTCGAGCAGCATTCTTTAGCGGACTCGCCGAGACACTCAAGGTAATTGCTGTCAACGCGTCAACCTTCTACACCGTCTACTCGTACCTACAGACGCTCTTCGACGTGGACGTCAAGTTCGCCCCGCTCTTCTTCATCGCGTTCGGCATCATCTTCTTGAGCCTGAACGTCTTCGGGGTGCAGGCGTCATTCCGAATGCAGGCATGCTCGACCACATTGTGCGTGGCGCTGCTGCTCATTTTCTTCGTGGCGTCGATCCCGTTCCTCGACTATGACAAGTGGGTAGTTCAGCAGCACTGGGAGTTCACGAGTGTCGACAGTGCCATTCACGCTATCCCCTTTGCAATGTGGTTTTATCTGGGCATCGAGGAGCTCCCGCTCGCCAGCGACGAAACCATCGAGCCTGAGAAGAACGTCCCACGAGGACTGTTGATGTGCATCACGACGCTTGTTTTCCTGTCCTTCGGCACCGCCACATTCAGCTCGCTCATCGCCCCGGGAGCTGCTGCCATGGCGAATGCGTCGGCGCCGCTCGTCACAAGTTTCCAGACTGTCTTCGGTAACGGGGCGACGACGACGGTCTTCAAGTGGCTCACTGTCATCGCTCTGACCTCGAGCCCCAACTCGTACATCTTCTTCATGGGCCAACTGCTCTTCGCTATTGCCAAGGACGGATACTTCCCCAAGTTCCTCGCGTACGAGCACCCCACTCGAGGCACCGCGGTTGGCGCACTGGTCTTCGGAACCGTCATGTGCGAGGTCATCGCTATCGTGCTGCACTACACCATTGGTGACGCCAACCTGGGCTCGGCACTGATCAACCTGACGCTGCTGGGCGCACTTATCTCGTATATATTTCAGCTGCTGTCGTACATTTACCTCGCGGTGCGGCAGCCCGGACGTGCTCGACCGTACCGCAGCCCGTTCGGCGTGTCCGGGGCGGTCGTCGGTATCGCGCTGTGCGGCGTGGCCATCTTCGCCATCCTCTACAGCAGCCTCAGCGACACCATCTTCCTGGCCTCCATCGTCGTCACGGCGCTTGTCTTCCTGGTCGGCAGCGCCTACTACTTCAAGCACGTCGTGCCACAGATCAAGAACAACACGCTGTGCTCGCCCGCGGCGCCCAAGGGAGTGCGCGAGAAGATTGTCAAGCGCAGCCAGACCGGAGGTTACCACACGATGGCGCCTGCCAAGACGGGGCTGCACACGCTATCGGAGGTTAACCGGTCGTTCTCCAGGGAGTGAGCGTGTGCTCCGTGCTGCAGTTCGTGTCACTAACCTAAGTGAACTTTGATTGATTAAACTAAGGTGAATACTTCCTCCGTGCAAAAATGATTGGGATAATCGGACAAAAATTAGCGCAACTACGTCAAAATTGAGCGCTTTCACCTGCTGATTGGATGAATGCGTTCTACGCGATTGGAGCTATCGATACATACTTTTTTCAGGTTGGTTTGCACAAAATTGGCTGAGCAATGGAAGTTGGCGCGGGCTGCCTCAGGACCATCAGTTTAGAATC
>AWVW02033063.1:0-11412 GCA_000500225.2 Phytophthora pinifolia
TTGCAGATTGCAATACTGATTAGCGTGTCCTATTTGTTTTTTCAACCACTGGTTGAAGTAGGCAATTCTTGGGCTGACTGCCCTCCCAGATACTGCGACGCGAAGAGCTCACGCCAAGACAAGCAGGCATGTGCGGAGAGCAGGCCTATTAGTCGCGAGCCAAAATCCAGCAGACGGTCGTCGCAACGGAAGGTGGGAAGCATGTCGACATTGCACACGTCTGTACCCTCACAAAAATTAAAATTAGTAAGTGTGAACTTGGTATCGTCAATGGTCAGCTGAGCAAAGAGCTCGAGGTGCTCGATCTAATAGCAGAACCTCACGGCGCCCTGCGATGTCGAACTTCCGGGCGGAAAGTGAAGAAAGTCGAATCATCCCAGTGACAGTTTTCCAGGCGCTACGTTGCTGCTTCTGCGACAGCCAGCTCGGCCGTTTTATGTAGAACTATATAGACAATACTAATTGTGTTTAAACATTTTAAACCAACTCTTGTTTGTGCTTTCATATGATGGACAAAGTTAGGAGAACCTTACAAAGGTATCCTCGTTCTTCTGCTGTCGCGCTCTCCGTCTCAGCATTCTCTGCGCAGCAGCTTGATCCACCCGATGAAAAACATTGCTTTCCACCTACCCAGAATTGTGATTTGTCGTGCAAAACAATTGTATAAAGTTGCGCCAATATTGTGAAATTAATTACAGTTTCGGCGTCATCAAAGATGTTCACCTACCCTCCAGCACCGGATTGGCTGGCTTAATTCACCGTCTGGCTCGAGCGTAATCTGACGATCGTCGTCGGCGGACTTCATTTCCAAAACGGAGGCCTTGAGGACACTATGGCATGGGACGGCGAGGAAACGCTCACCGCGATGGAGACCATCGAGGGCTCGCCCAAGCGCGCGTGCAAGATCCAGCCGCCCAGTCTCAAGCGCGTGGTGCTGAACCCACGCGCGTACCTAACGCCCTTCGTGACCTTCATCGTGTTCCACCACCTGCCCATGTTCCTGGCCTACGGACTCATCGACAAGCCCAGCGAGGGCTACGAGGACTGCAGCCGCCTCAAAAATCTCTTCCATTGGTTGCACGGGTCATTTCTCTTCCACCTCGTGCTGGCAGTCATGATGTTCGTCTCCGCAGCCTACACCCTCTCCACTAAAGTCTACCACGAGCGGCGACCCGAGGGCTGGCTGATCTTGACGATCTTCTTAGGCTACTGGGGTAACCTGGCCTGGAGTATCTACGGAGAAGCGGCTTTCCGCACAGACACTAGCGTCTGCGGGGACACGAACTGGGCGCAGGTCCAGGACCGCGCGGACTCCATTGGCTACTTCCAGCACTTTGACTTTGTCTTCACACTCTGCATCATTGGAGCGGGAGCCTGCACGTCCTACATGTGCGGCGTACACAGTGGAGACGACATTGCTGACGCCGAGAAGCGGTGGCAGAAGCGCTGCCTGTGCTGCTTCCACGCGTTCACGTGCCACAAGACGGTGGATTACGAAGGCGATGACGACGTTTTCGAGACGCTGGGCCGTGTGCTCGGCAAGTTCTTCGTGGTGCGCTACAAGACCAACCGGTACGAAGGCTTGAGCTTTACGGACCTCAAGTTCAGCCTGGATCTCGTCTCCAAAGTGCAGAAGAAAGAGCGCGAGATGGAAGTCGAGCGCAAGGCTGAGCTTACAGCCCAAGGCATTCCAATGGTGCAGCACTTCGCCGCGGACGAGGAGGAGAAGCGACTCAGCGACCTGGGCTTCTACTGCCGGATGGCGATCGGCATCTACGGCTGGCCCATCTACGTCTGGTACTCGCCGTGCTACTGGTTCCGCATCTTCGGGTGCTTCAAGAAACCCCTCGAGGACCAGGTCTTCGAGCACGACAACTTCCTGCACGGCAACCGCGTCAGCTTCATCAATTACACGGGCGTCAAGGACTCGGAGCTCGTGTACCTCAACTGCCACAACTTCGTGTTCCAGGCGCCGTACTGCATCGTCAAGGACGAGGAGCGCAGGGAGCTCATCATCAGCGTGCGTGGCAGCATGTCCTTCTACGACTTCGTGACGGACGGCTTGGCGCAGATCGTGCGTATGGAGCCCGATGAACTGCCCGGGGATATCCCGTACTCGCTCGATACGCGCACCCACTACGGCATGCTGCGCACGGCGCGCCAGATCTTCAAGGACCTCCAGGAAGGCACGCGGAAGGCGGTGTTCTGGGACTTTGCGATGGCAAACTGCTCGGTGGGAGGCCTCACGGATGACGACGAGAACGACTGGAAGGTGGTGGTCTGCGGCCACTCGATGGGCGCTGGCGTGGGCTGCATCCTCGCCGTTCTACTGCGCCGAATCTTCCCCAACACCAAGGCGTTCCTGTACGCGCCACCGCCGCTGTTCGACCCCGACACGGCCGCGTGGACAAAGACGTTCGCGACGACCGCCGTGTACGGAGATGACATCGTCCCGCGGCTCTCCATTTCCAACATGTCCCGCTTGCGGGATGAAATGGCCATTCACTACGATGCGGTGGCCAACGAGCCGCTCTTTAAGGTCAAGTACGGCGTCCACGGCAAGCTGAAAGACCTCCAGAACGAGCGGCAGCAGGCGGTGGGGGCGGCGGGACCGGAGCCTCGTGGAACGCTGCCGACTGTGCTGGAAGCGAGCTCGGGCTCCTTCGTCAACGCCAACTCGTTCGTCACGGGCTCGCTCACGCCAACGGACTTTGGCGTTTCGGGCCGCCACGTCGTTAACCGTCCGACGCGCGAGCTGAGCAACGCCACCATGATCACGCTCCCGCAAGAAGACTCGACCCAGGAAGTGGACGTCCCGGGGGAAATCGTCCACATCCAGACGGTCAAGATGGCGCGTCGCTGCGGCTGCACCATGTTCCTGGGCGAACAGAAGCTGCAGTACACGTTGCGCGAGGCGAGCTACTTCCGCCGCATCTGGGTCACGCCGCGCTCCTTGCAGGACCACATGGTGCACCACTACGACCGCAAGATCCGCTTCCTCGTCAACGACTGCATGGACTTCGAGACGCCGGTGGCTGCGCATCGTGCCAGCGCCAGCGGGCGATCCTCGTGGGTCGACGACGCCGAGTGTGACAGGAACAACAAAACGCCCGGCACGCCGCAGACGCAGTACAAGGAGATTGAAGCTGTTGTCTAAAACTGTACCAATTATTTAACCCAATTGAAGCTGTTGTCTAAAACTGTACCAATTATTTAACCCAACGCGAAATGAAGCGTCAAAAAGGCTCCAAATGTACGTGGACCACCTGTTAGGTAGGGTGGTGTACATCACTGATACGAAGTCATTCGCACTTTTGTCATACAAAGAAGACAAGATGGCGTCCGCCCTGCACGATATCCAGCTGGACGAAGCCTCCTACGTGGAGCTGCTGCGCAAGATCATCGGCGTGTCCGAGAAGGTGCAGAACTCGCCGAGTCTGGGGCTCATCCCGCAGGAAAACCTTGTGTCGGACATCGTACTGGCCGAGCTCGAGCCCTACACGAAGGAGAACGGCGGCTTCCTGACTATTGAGCGCGTCGAGTTCGTGGCTGGACGCGGCAACGTCATCATCACGTACCAGCACCCGGACTTCGCACACAGCGACAAGACGGTGGCCTACGTGGGCTCCCACATGGACGTGGTGCCGGCCAACCCCGAGGGCTGGCAGCGCGACCCCTTCACGCTCACCGTGGAGGGCGACAAGCTCTACGGACGCGGCACTACGGACTGCCTGGGCCACGTGGCGCTCATGACGGAGCTGTTCAAGGAACTGGCCCAGAAGAAGGTCCGTATCGAGACCAAGGTGGTCTGTGTGCTCATCGCGTCGGAAGAGAACACGGAGATCGCTGGTGTTGGAGTGGAAACCCTCATGGAGTCAGGCAAGATCGACTTCATCAAGAAGGGCCCGGTCATTTGGGTCGATTGTTCGGACAGCCAGCCCTGCATTGGCACGGCTGGCGTCATCACGTGGACGCTCAAGGCCACGGGCAAGTTGTTCCACAGCGGTCTGCCCAATCTGGGAATCAACGGCATTGAGCTGGGAATGGATGCGCTGACCAAGATCCAGGAGCGGTTCTACAAGGACTTCGGCCCACTGCCGCAGGAGAAGGAGTACAACTACTCGTGCCCGTCGACTTTGAAGCCCTCGCGGATCGAGTCGTCGACCAACGGACTGAACCAGATGTACGTCGACTCTGGTGGGGATGTTGCGAGCCGAGGAAAGTGACGAGTGATGCGTTGTTGTGCCAGTCCGCCATGGGTGAAGATCTCGGGCGACGTGCGTCTCTCGCCGTTCTACGACATGGAGGAGGTGCGTTGAACAGCTCAC
Organism: Phytophthora pinifolia; assembly: GCA_000500225.2. Taxonomy (NCBI): domain Eukaryota; phylum Oomycota; class Peronosporomycetes; order Peronosporales; family Peronosporaceae; genus Phytophthora; species Phytophthora pinifolia. The sequence goes on from AWVW02033063.1 coordinate 4,329, forward strand.
GTTTGATGTTAAGCGGTGCTGACGTTTTAGGTTTTGGACTCTAGTTGATCGCCAAGATGCACTCGTACGTTGCGGATCTGAACGCCAACATCACGTCGCTGGAGGGAAAGCGCGGCCCCGTGTCCAAGTACACGCTACCGGAGGAGAACTGGAACGGCAAGCTGGAGCTCACGTTCGAGAAGCAGTACTTCGAGGGCATCGCGTGCTCGCTCGACTCCGTTGGCTACAAGTACGTTTTAAATGCTTGAGCTGAGAGCGTCGGGTTCAGCAAACACTGACCAGAAGCATACTTGCACAGGTCGCTCTACGCAGCCATCGAGGGTGTTCTTGGCGAGGCCAAACCCTTCTCCATCAGTGGCAGTCTGCCGCTCGTGCGCGACCTCCAGCGCGCCGGCCTGGACCTGACGCTCACGGGCTTCGGCAAGAGCTCCGTTTACCACGGCGACAACGAGTTCTGCCAGCTCAGCGACATGAAGGCCGCCATCCAGATCCTCGCGCGCACAGTCGCCAACGTCGAGGCCGCCACCAAGGCGTAAGATGAAGGAAACCAATTACCGAAAGAAAGGGTCCATTTAGACCGCGGGAATTGTATTACAGTAGGAGTAGTCGATTCCCATTGGTCAAAAGAGAACATTTTTGTAATTGGTCAAAACCGGATAAAACCAAAGCAGATCTCTTCCATCACGACAGAGGAAGGAAGCCTCCAAAGATGACTTCGCTGCAGGACTTGTCGCTGGACGAGAAGGAGTACGTGGAGCTGCTGCGCAAGCTCATCAGCGTCTCGGTATGTGCTTCTGCCTCCCCATGCAATTCCCGCTTCTGAAATCCCCCTCTTTGCCTCAAAATCGAACTGTGTGACCTGATCCACTGAATCAATAGGAAAAAGTGCAGAATGCGCCCGGTCTGGGGCTCATCCCGCAGGAAAACTTGGTCTCGGACTTCGTTCTGGAAACGCTAAAGCCTTTCACGGGCGCTGAGCTGAGTGTGGAGCGCGTGGAGTTCGTGGCTGGCCGTGGAAACGTCATCATCAAGTACGCGCCGGCCTCGGCCGCTCAGGACAAGACGCTGGCCCTTGTGGGCGCCCACATGGACGTGGTGCCGGCCAACCCTGAAGGCTGGCAGCGGGACCCCTTCACGCTCTCAGTGGAGGGCGACAAGCTCTTCGGACGCGGCACTACCGACTGTCTCGGTCACGTGGCGCTACTGACCTGTAGGTGGCCACTCGTGACCGAGTTATGCTGAGCGCGTACTGATTTAAGGTCGATTCTCTTTGCAGTGCTGTTCCGGGACCTGGCCAAGCACCAGGTGCAGACCAAGACGCAGGTGGTGTGCGTACTGATCGCGTCCGAGGAGAACAGCGAGATCGAGGGCGTGGGCGTGGAGACGCTCATGGAATCGGGCAAGATGGACTTCCTCAAGAGCGGCCCCGTGTTCTGGGTCGACTGCTCCGACAGCCAGCCGTGTATTGGCACGGCTGGAGCCATCACGTGGACGCTCAAGGCCACGGGCAAGCTGTTCCACAGCGGTCTGCCGAACCTCGGCATCAACGGACTGGAGCTGGCGATGGACGCCATGAGCAAGACCCAGGCGTACTTCTACGAGCAGTTCGGCCCGGTGGACAGAGAGAAGGAGTACAACTACTCGTGCCCGTCCACCATGAAGCCCACGCGCATCGAGTCGTCGGTTAACGGACTCAACCAGATGTACGTGGGTCGGTGGATGCAGCGGCGGGGATTGTCGGGCTCATGTGTGATGCGTCTTGTCCTCTAGTCCGCCATGGGCCAAGGTCGCCGGCGACGTGCGTCTGTCTCCGTTCTACGACATGAAGGAGGTTTGCTGAGCTCTTTCGTCTTGGGTTATTCAGATTATTGCTCACAATGTATTGCCCAGATGATTGCCAAGATGACGGCGTTCGTGGACGGACTCAACGCCAACATTACGTCGCTGGAGGGCAACCGCGGCCCGGTGTCCAAGTACGCGCTCCCGGTTGAGAACCTCAAGGGAAAGCTGGAGCTCGTGTTCGACAAGAGTTTCTACGAAGGCATTGCCTGCTCGCTGGACTCGATCGGATACAAGTACGTCTCCTGTGGCTCTTGTTGTCGAGGGTGGTTCTCATCTCTCGCTGGTCGTTAGGGCCCTGTACTCGTCGATCAATGAGGTTCTTGGACAAGCGAAGCCGTTCTCCATCAGCGGAAGGTGAGCCAGCGTCGTCATCGGAGAGGAAGGGGGATGAGAAGCCTGACATTGTGCTGTATGCGTGCTGCTAGCCTGCCCCTGGTGCGCGACATGCAGCGCGGCGGCTTTGACTTGACTCTGGTGGGCTTCGGCAAGAGCTCGGTCTACCACGGCGACAACGAGTACTGCCAGCTGAGCGATATGAAGGATGCGCTCAAGATCCTCGCGCTCACGATTGCCAACGTGGACGCTGCTCACAAGTAACTGGCCGGAGAGCCGAGGGCCTGGCCTAAGGTCAAGTAGTTGCAATGAGAAGAGGGACTAGAATTGACTGTGGTTGGCTATGCACTGTGCAAATGAAGGCGAATCCTGGGAAACGGAAAGTGAGGTCTCGTTGCGTGTAGATGCCTTGGGCGAGCGACGGGTTTACGAGGAGGACGGTGGATCATGGTGTACTCGTGTACTCACTCATCGGTGGTGGGAGCCCTCTTGCGCTGCCAAGACATCTGCGAGAACTGGGGGCTGTGGGGCACGGTGGCTTTCTTTCGCAGCAGTGCTTCTGCAGCCGCGCGCTTGCTGGCCACCGCTTCGCGCCCGAGGTTCAACATGGCAGCGGTGACCGAGGACGGCAGCTTGGCGTACGACCGGTTGGTGACGAGGTTGACGTAGAAGAGGCGTCCGGACTTGGGGTCGGTGCGACGCGCCCATTCCTTGGGCAGATTGCTGCTGGTGCTTGAGCCTGCTCGTCGGCTTGAAAGCGTCGTGCCGCCGCCGCGACTCGTGTAGGATTCGGGCGTCAGTGCGCTGGATGGAGACGACGAAGTCGAGGAAGTGCCTGGCACGACTTGGACGCTCTGGCGATGGCCGTACGCTCCTCGTGACGACGTTGAAGAGCTTGAAGTGCCGGCGAAGATGTTGTCCAGCGGGTGGTGCTTGGCCGGAAGCTTCCAGGACGCCACCTTGTTGAGCGTGTCGTAGAAGTACTCGCGCCCGCTCTTGGAGTGAGTGCGTCGGATCCACCCCTCCGGTAGCGACTCCGAGGACGTTGGCCGGACGGTTGCGGCGGCGCTGGCCTGTCGACGAAGGGAAGAGGCTGTCGCGGCGGTTAGCGTGGAAGTCACGCGCTCGGGGCCTCGCAGGGCGTCGCTCTTGACGGAGTCACGGTCGATGGAGTCGCCTCCGCGTGCACTCGGCTGGTTGCTGCTTGATACTCGAGACGTCCCCGTTCTCGCGGCAATGGGGGCTGTCTTGACTGCGCTTCGACGATCGATCGACGAAGTCGAGGCGCTGTGGCCGCTAGGGCGGCGCAGTCGGGAGGAAGCAGTCGAGGCCATGGCACTGGGGCGCGGGTGGCCCCATTTGCCGCCGTGCTCGATCGACTCGGAGCCGTTGTTGTTGCTGTGCTGGCGGCTGTTGCTGCTTGCGATGGACGAGACGTCGTCTTCGTCGCGAGCATCTCGGTGGGAGCGGGACGAGATGCCCCCCGTGCTTCTAGTCGTGACTCCGGTTGAAGTGGTCGAGCTGCGGCGACTGGTAGCTCCTGCGCTCTTGGGACGAGCCAACGCGCTTGAAGTCGTGCTTCGGGTACTTGCAGAGGATGTTCGACGAGCTGGTACGGTTGACGAGGCTGTGGCGATCGCTGCCACTGGCCCAGACGCTGCTGGACGCGCAGCAGTCTTGATCATGTGCGGCTTGTCGTCGTCGTTGTTCTGCTTGACTTCTACGGCCACGGGCTGCTTGTCGTCCATCTCGTCTTCCTGTTGCTGCTGGTGTTTGGCAGCAACAGGCTCGGAATCGGAGGATGCTGGCTCGCTCTCGTCGGTCTGCGGCTCAGCAAGCGCCTCGGCTTTGGTTCCCACACGCTCCGAGTCGTTTTCAGGCACCGGAGCACCCGACGTTGGGTCGTCGCCAGTCTCGGTCTGCTCCAGCTGCTCGGCGTCTTGTGGGGCTGGAAGTGGCGCAGCTTCCTGGCCCGACACGTCTGGTTCGGTTGCGGCCACTGCAACCGCTTGCGGCTGCGCCATGGGAGACGCGAGGCCGTCCTTCTGCAGCAGCTTGACTTCGCTCTGGATGAGCGTCTTGAGGTGGCCAAGCGGGAAGTCGTGGTAGTCGAACTCGAAGTCGAAGGCCTTGTCCACGCAGAAGACCGGCGGCTCGCCAAGCTGCGTGCGGATGCTCTTGAAGTAGGAATGGGCCAGCGCTTGCTTGGCCGAGATGCGGCGCGCAGGGTTCACACACAGCAGCCGGCGAAGCAGACTGACGGCGTCGGGTGACGCCCGCCGGAAGAGTTTACTGAGCGCCGACGGCGAGCACGGCGGCAAGCTCTCCATGAAGGCCAAGGCGTCTCCCTCGACGTCATAGCCACGCTGGTCCCGCGGCGGCACGGGCAGCACACTGAAGACCCGGGCGAGTTGATCCAGGAAGTCGGCGCCCGGGAACAGCGGCCGCCGATTGAGCAGCTCGCCGAAGATGCAGCCGATGGACCACATGTCCACCGCCTCGTTGTAGGTGCCGGTGGGCGCCAGCATGATCTCGGGCGGCCGGTACCAGCGCGTGACGACGTACTCGGTCATGAGCGCCTGCGTCTTGTCCACTGGACGTGGCGGTTGTTGGCCGGCGGACGGCGACGTGGGGGACGCGGGGGGGCGAGCGCGGTGCGGGATGAAGCGCGAGAGGCCGAAGTCGGTGATCTTGACGTCGCAGTTCTTGCTCACGAGGATGTTGCCCGGCTTCAAGTCGCGGTGCAGCACGCCGTTGTCGTGCAGCGTCTGCGCGCCGCAGAGCAGCTGGTACATGATGGCGGCGACGTGCGCTTCCTCGAGCTTGGTCTTGCTCTGGATGAGCCGGTGCAGATCCGTGTCGACCAGCTCCATCATCAAGTAGAGCTCGTCCTTGGCCAGGCACGTGCTGAGGCTGTGCAGCGACGCGATGTTGGGGTGCTGGCCGAAGTAGCGCATGAGGCGGATCTCGCGCAGCGTGTGCTTGGCGTCCCACTCATCGCCGGCCATGGGCGTGATCTTCTTGATGGCCACGTGGCGGCTCGTCTCGGTGTCGGTCGCGGCGCACACGATGCCGTACGAGCCCTCGCCGAGCACTTGCAGCGGCTTGTACTTGGCCGGCACGTGGAAGTTGCAGCCTTTGAGCGTGAAGCCCGAGCCCGGCGGGCAGTCGTTCTCCAGCGCGACCGGCGCGTCGTTGTTGCTCGGTGGCGTGGATGCCGCCGTCTCGGCTTGGGGCTCGTCCTCGTGCGGGGCTTTGGTCGCGAAGGCCAGCACCTCGTCGCAGATGTATTGCCGCAGCGTGGCGAGAGGAAGCGACTGCGTCTCGAAGGCGAACTCGAGCGAGTGCGGCAGCTGCAGCGGCGTGATGTCGCCCCACTCGTCCTGCACGCCGTCGAAGAAGGGGTGCGCGAGCGCGTCGGCCGCGGAAAGCCGCGCTTGCGGGTTGAAGCACAGCAGTTTCCGCAGCAAGTCGAGCGCTTGAGCACCGGCCGTGTCGCCCAGCTTGGTCTCGAGAGCGCCCGGCGCCGGAGCAGGAAGCGACGACAAGAACTTGAGCGCGTCCTTCTCCACCACGTAGCCGCGGTCGGCAGCCGCGGGCACGGGCAGCACGTGGAAGACGCGCGTGAGCTGATCCATGAAGTCGGTCCCGGGGAAGAGCGGCTTGCGAGACACGAGCTCGCCGAGGATGCAGCCCACCGACCACATGTCGACGGCGCCGTCGTAGCTGCCGTTGGGCGCGAGCATGAGCTCGGGCGGGCGGTACCAGCGCGTGACGACGTACTCGGTCATCATGGGGGCCACGTCGCTCGCGAGCGGAGCTGGGGTCTGCGTGGGCATCATGCGAGCGAGCCCGAAGTCGGTGATCTTGAGCTCGCAGTCCTTGTTGAGCAAGAGGTTGCCGGGCTTCAAGTCGCGGTGCAGCACGCCGTTGTCGTGCATGGCCTTGACGCCCGAGAGAAGCTGGTACATGATGACGCGGATGTGGCCTTCGGTTAGCGGGCAGGAGCTCTGGATGAGCCGGTGCAAGTCCGTGTCGGCGAGCTCCATCATCATGTAGAGCTCGTCCTTGGCCTGGCACATGCTCAAGTCCTTGAGGGAAATGATCTGAGGCACACAAGGCGTGAGAAGACGGGGGGCAGAGCAGCGCAAGGGGGCGAGCAACGCACGTTTTCGTGGGCGCCCAGGCAGCGCATGAGGCGGATCTCCCGCAGCGTGTGCGTGGCGTCCCATTCGTCGCCGGCCATGGGCGTGATCTTCTTGATGGCCAGCTTCTCGTCCGTCTCGGTGTTGAGCACGGAGCAAACGACGCCGTACGAGCCCTGGCCGATGGCGTCGAGCGGCTGGTACTTGGCGTCGACGGTGAAGCTGCAGCCGTTGAGGGTGAAGCCGTGGTCGGTGACCACCGGCACGCTGCGATCATCTCTCCCCATGTTGGCGGGAATGTGGCTGGCAAGCCGAGCGAGGCATGCGGGGAAGAAGGACAAGCTTGCTTTGGCCACTCGAACGCGTCGGCGGGTGGGACCAAGCACAAGCTGCAAGGAGCACGTTTCGCGGCGAGTGGCAAAGCTGTCAAGCCTATTTTAGTGGCCTTTGTCCGCTGGCATGGTCACGAGCACTGCATGCGATGCTTCACTGGCCGATTCCGCTTTGGGGAGCCAACAAGGCCGCATCAGCGTCGCGTGGAAGGTGGTTTTGAAACGAATTCTCGACACGAAACCAACACAAGAGGAGAAGGCTGGCCTTGGATGTTATTGATCCTGGGCTTGAAGCATCCCAAGCTGCGGAGCGTTGAGCCGCAGATGTGCTCTGCTTAGAACGGGAGCTTCCACCACGCGATAAACTCGGTCCAGCTGATGGCCCCACTGCGAGAAGAAGCGTTTACAAGATGCGATGAGGTCGGGTGGGAT
>AWVW02033064.1:0-11412 GCA_000500225.2 Phytophthora pinifolia
TTGCAGATTGCAATACTGATTAGCGTGTCCTATTTGTTTTTTCAACCACTGGTTGAAGTAGGCAATTCTTGGGCTGACTGCCCTCCCAGATACTGCGACGCGAAGAGCTCACGCCAAGACAAGCAGGCATGTGCGGAGAGCAGGCCTATTAGTCGCGAGCCAAAATCCAGCAGACGGTCGTCGCAACGGAAGGTGGGAAGCATGTCGACATTGCACACGTCTGTACCCTCACAAAAATTAAAATTAGTAAGTGTGAACTTGGTATCGTCAATGGTCAGCTGAGCAAAGAGCTCGAGGTGCTCGATCTAATAGCAGAACCTCACGGCGCCCTGCGATGTCGAACTTCCGGGCGGAAAGTGAAGAAAGTCGAATCATCCCAGTGACAGTTTTCCAGGCGCTACGTTGCTGCTTCTGCGACAGCCAGCTCGGCCGTTTTATGTAGAACTATATAGACAATACTAATTGTGTTTAAACATTTTAAACCAACTCTTGTTTGTGCTTTCATATGATGGACAAAGTTAGGAGAACCTTACAAAGGTATCCTCGTTCTTCTGCTGTCGCGCTCTCCGTCTCAGCATTCTCTGCGCAGCAGCTTGATCCACCCGATGAAAAACATTGCTTTCCACCTACCCAGAATTGTGATTTGTCGTGCAAAACAATTGTATAAAGTTGCGCCAATATTGTGAAATTAATTACAGTTTCGGCGTCATCAAAGATGTTCACCTACCCTCCAGCACCGGATTGGCTGGCTTAATTCACCGTCTGGCTCGAGCGTAATCTGACGATCGTCGTCGGCGGACTTCATTTCCAAAACGGAGGCCTTGAGGACACTATGGCATGGGACGGCGAGGAAACGCTCACCGCGATGGAGACCATCGAGGGCTCGCCCAAGCGCGCGTGCAAGATCCAGCCGCCCAGTCTCAAGCGCGTGGTGCTGAACCCACGCGCGTACCTAACGCCCTTCGTGACCTTCATCGTGTTCCACCACCTGCCCATGTTCCTGGCCTACGGACTCATCGACAAGCCCAGCGAGGGCTACGAGGACTGCAGCCGCCTCAAAAATCTCTTCCATTGGTTGCACGGGTCATTTCTCTTCCACCTCGTGCTGGCAGTCATGATGTTCGTCTCCGCAGCCTACACCCTCTCCACTAAAGTCTACCACGAGCGGCGACCCGAGGGCTGGCTGATCTTGACGATCTTCTTAGGCTACTGGGGTAACCTGGCCTGGAGTATCTACGGAGAAGCGGCTTTCCGCACAGACACTAGCGTCTGCGGGGACACGAACTGGGCGCAGGTCCAGGACCGCGCGGACTCCATTGGCTACTTCCAGCACTTTGACTTTGTCTTCACACTCTGCATCATTGGAGCGGGAGCCTGCACGTCCTACATGTGCGGCGTACACAGTGGAGACGACATTGCTGACGCCGAGAAGCGGTGGCAGAAGCGCTGCCTGTGCTGCTTCCACGCGTTCACGTGCCACAAGACGGTGGATTACGAAGGCGATGACGACGTTTTCGAGACGCTGGGCCGTGTGCTCGGCAAGTTCTTCGTGGTGCGCTACAAGACCAACCGGTACGAAGGCTTGAGCTTTACGGACCTCAAGTTCAGCCTGGATCTCGTCTCCAAAGTGCAGAAGAAAGAGCGCGAGATGGAAGTCGAGCGCAAGGCTGAGCTTACAGCCCAAGGCATTCCAATGGTGCAGCACTTCGCCGCGGACGAGGAGGAGAAGCGACTCAGCGACCTGGGCTTCTACTGCCGGATGGCGATCGGCATCTACGGCTGGCCCATCTACGTCTGGTACTCGCCGTGCTACTGGTTCCGCATCTTCGGGTGCTTCAAGAAACCCCTCGAGGACCAGGTCTTCGAGCACGACAACTTCCTGCACGGCAACCGCGTCAGCTTCATCAATTACACGGGCGTCAAGGACTCGGAGCTCGTGTACCTCAACTGCCACAACTTCGTGTTCCAGGCGCCGTACTGCATCGTCAAGGACGAGGAGCGCAGGGAGCTCATCATCAGCGTGCGTGGCAGCATGTCCTTCTACGACTTCGTGACGGACGGCTTGGCGCAGATCGTGCGTATGGAGCCCGATGAACTGCCCGGGGATATCCCGTACTCGCTCGATACGCGCACCCACTACGGCATGCTGCGCACGGCGCGCCAGATCTTCAAGGACCTCCAGGAAGGCACGCGGAAGGCGGTGTTCTGGGACTTTGCGATGGCAAACTGCTCGGTGGGAGGCCTCACGGATGACGACGAGAACGACTGGAAGGTGGTGGTCTGCGGCCACTCGATGGGCGCTGGCGTGGGCTGCATCCTCGCCGTTCTACTGCGCCGAATCTTCCCCAACACCAAGGCGTTCCTGTACGCGCCACCGCCGCTGTTCGACCCCGACACGGCCGCGTGGACAAAGACGTTCGCGACGACCGCCGTGTACGGAGATGACATCGTCCCGCGGCTCTCCATTTCCAACATGTCCCGCTTGCGGGATGAAATGGCCATTCACTACGATGCGGTGGCCAACGAGCCGCTCTTTAAGGTCAAGTACGGCGTCCACGGCAAGCTGAAAGACCTCCAGAACGAGCGGCAGCAGGCGGTGGGGGCGGCGGGACCGGAGCCTCGTGGAACGCTGCCGACTGTGCTGGAAGCGAGCTCGGGCTCCTTCGTCAACGCCAACTCGTTCGTCACGGGCTCGCTCACGCCAACGGACTTTGGCGTTTCGGGCCGCCACGTCGTTAACCGTCCGACGCGCGAGCTGAGCAACGCCACCATGATCACGCTCCCGCAAGAAGACTCGACCCAGGAAGTGGACGTCCCGGGGGAAATCGTCCACATCCAGACGGTCAAGATGGCGCGTCGCTGCGGCTGCACCATGTTCCTGGGCGAACAGAAGCTGCAGTACACGTTGCGCGAGGCGAGCTACTTCCGCCGCATCTGGGTCACGCCGCGCTCCTTGCAGGACCACATGGTGCACCACTACGACCGCAAGATCCGCTTCCTCGTCAACGACTGCATGGACTTCGAGACGCCGGTGGCTGCGCATCGTGCCAGCGCCAGCGGGCGATCCTCGTGGGTCGACGACGCCGAGTGTGACAGGAACAACAAAACGCCCGGCACGCCGCAGACGCAGTACAAGGAGATTGAAGCTGTTGTCTAAAACTGTACCAATTATTTAACCCAATTGAAGCTGTTGTCTAAAACTGTACCAATTATTTAACCCAACGCGAAATGAAGCGTCAAAAAGGCTCCAAATGTACGTGGACCACCTGTTAGGTAGGGTGGTGTACATCACTGATACGAAGTCATTCGCACTTTTGTCATACAAAGAAGACAAGATGGCGTCCGCCCTGCACGATATCCAGCTGGACGAAGCCTCCTACGTGGAGCTGCTGCGCAAGATCATCGGCGTGTCCGAGAAGGTGCAGAACTCGCCGAGTCTGGGGCTCATCCCGCAGGAAAACCTTGTGTCGGACATCGTACTGGCCGAGCTCGAGCCCTACACGAAGGAGAACGGCGGCTTCCTGACTATTGAGCGCGTCGAGTTCGTGGCTGGACGCGGCAACGTCATCATCACGTACCAGCACCCGGACTTCGCACACAGCGACAAGACGGTGGCCTACGTGGGCTCCCACATGGACGTGGTGCCGGCCAACCCCGAGGGCTGGCAGCGCGACCCCTTCACGCTCACCGTGGAGGGCGACAAGCTCTACGGACGCGGCACTACGGACTGCCTGGGCCACGTGGCGCTCATGACGGAGCTGTTCAAGGAACTGGCCCAGAAGAAGGTCCGTATCGAGACCAAGGTGGTCTGTGTGCTCATCGCGTCGGAAGAGAACACGGAGATCGCTGGTGTTGGAGTGGAAACCCTCATGGAGTCAGGCAAGATCGACTTCATCAAGAAGGGCCCGGTCATTTGGGTCGATTGTTCGGACAGCCAGCCCTGCATTGGCACGGCTGGCGTCATCACGTGGACGCTCAAGGCCACGGGCAAGTTGTTCCACAGCGGTCTGCCCAATCTGGGAATCAACGGCATTGAGCTGGGAATGGATGCGCTGACCAAGATCCAGGAGCGGTTCTACAAGGACTTCGGCCCACTGCCGCAGGAGAAGGAGTACAACTACTCGTGCCCGTCGACTTTGAAGCCCTCGCGGATCGAGTCGTCGACCAACGGACTGAACCAGATGTACGTCGACTCTGGTGGGGATGTTGCGAGCCGAGGAAAGTGACGAGTGATGCGTTGTTGTGCCAGTCCGCCATGGGTGAAGATCTCGGGCGACGTGCGTCTCTCGCCGTTCTACGACATGGAGGAGGTGCGTTGAACAGCTCACGTTTGATGTTAAGCGGTGCTGACGTTTTAGGTTTTGGACTCTAGTTGATCGCCAAGATGCACTCGTACGTTGCGGATCTGAACGCCAACATCACGTCGCTGGAGGGAAAGCGCGGCCCCGTGTCCAAGTACACGCTACCGGAGGAGAACTGGAACGGCAAGCTGGAGCTCACGTTCGAGAAGCAGTACTTCGAGGGCATCGCGTGCTCGCTCGACTCCGTTGGCTACAAGTACGTTTTAAATGCTTGAGCTGAGAGCGTCGGGTTCAGCAAACACTGACCAGAAGCATACTTGCACAGGTCGCTCTACGCAGCCATCGAGGGTGTTCTTGGCGAGGCCAAACCCTTCTCCATCAGTGGCAGTCTGCCGCTCGTGCGCGACCTCCAGCGCGCCGGCCTGGACCTGACGCTCACGGGCTTCGGCAAGAGCTCCGTTTACCACGGCGACAACGAGTTCTGCCAGCTCAGCGACATGAAGGCCGCCATCCAGATCCTCGCGCGCACAGTCGCCAACGTCGAGGCCGCCACCAAGGCGTAAGATGAAGGAAACCAATTACCGAAAGAAAGGGTCCATTTAGACCGCGGGAATTGTATTACAGTAGGAGTAGTCGATTCCCATTGGTCAAAAGAGAACATTTTTGTAATTGGTCAAAACCGGATAAAACCAAAGCAGATCTCTTCCATCACGACAGAGGAAGGAAGCCTCCAAAGATGACTTCGCTGCAGGACTTGTCGCTGGACGAGAAGGAGTACGTGGAGCTGCTGCGCAAGCTCATCAGCGTCTCGGTATGTGCTTCTGCCTCCCCATGCAATTCCCGCTTCTGAAATCCCCCTCTTTGCCTCAAAATCGAACTGTGTGACCTGATCCACTGAATCAATAGGAAAAAGTGCAGAATGCGCCCGGTCTGGGGCTCATCCCGCAGGAAAACTTGGTCTCGGACTTCGTTCTGGAAACGCTAAAGCCTTTCACGGGCGCTGAGCTGAGTGTGGAGCGCGTGGAGTTCGTGGCTGGCCGTGGAAACGTCATCATCAAGTACGCGCCGGCCTCGGCCGCTCAGGACAAGACGCTGGCCCTTGTGGGCGCCCACATGGACGTGGTGCCGGCCAACCCTGAAGGCTGGCAGCGGGACCCCTTCACGCTCTCAGTGGAGGGCGACAAGCTCTTCGGACGCGGCACTACCGACTGTCTCGGTCACGTGGCGCTACTGACCTGTAGGTGGCCACTCGTGACCGAGTTATGCTGAGCGCGTACTGATTTAAGGTCGATTCTCTTTGCAGTGCTGTTCCGGGACCTGGCCAAGCACCAGGTGCAGACCAAGACGCAGGTGGTGTGCGTACTGATCGCGTCCGAGGAGAACAGCGAGATCGAGGGCGTGGGCGTGGAGACGCTCATGGAATCGGGCAAGATGGACTTCCTCAAGAGCGGCCCCGTGTTCTGGGTCGACTGCTCCGACAGCCAGCCGTGTATTGGCACGGCTGGAGCCATCACGTGGACGCTCAAGGCCACGGGCAAGCTGTTCCACAGCGGTCTGCCGAACCTCGGCATCAACGGACTGGAGCTGGCGATGGACGCCATGAGCAAGACCCAGGCGTACTTCTACGAGCAGTTCGGCCCGGTGGACAGAGAGAAGGAGTACAACTACTCGTGCCCGTCCACCATGAAGCCCACGCGCATCGAGTCGTCGGTTAACGGACTCAACCAGATGTACGTGGGTCGGTGGATGCAGCGGCGGGGATTGTCGGGCTCATGTGTGATGCGTCTTGTCCTCTAGTCCGCCATGGGCCAAGGTCGCCGGCGACGTGCGTCTGTCTCCGTTCTACGACATGAAGGAGGTTTGCTGAGCTCTTTCGTCTTGGGTTATTCAGATTATTGCTCACAATGTATTGCCCAGATGATTGCCAAGATGACGGCGTTCGTGGACGGACTCAACGCCAACATTACGTCGCTGGAGGGCAACCGCGGCCCGGTGTCCAAGTACGCGCTCCCGGTTGAGAACCTCAAGGGAAAGCTGGAGCTCGTGTTCGACAAGAGTTTCTACGAAGGCATTGCCTGCTCGCTGGACTCGATCGGATACAAGTACGTCTCCTGTGGCTCTTGTTGTCGAGGGTGGTTCTCATCTCTCGCTGGTCGTTAGGGCCCTGTACTCGTCGATCAATGAGGTTCTTGGACAAGCGAAGCCGTTCTCCATCAGCGGAAGGTGAGCCAGCGTCGTCATCGGAGAGGAAGGGGGATGAGAAGCCTGACATTGTGCTGTATGCGTGCTGCTAGCCTGCCCCTGGTGCGCGACATGCAGCGCGGCGGCTTTGACTTGACTCTGGTGGGCTTCGGCAAGAGCTCGGTCTACCACGGCGACAACGAGTACTGCCAGCTGAGCGATATGAAGGATGCGCTCAAGATCCTCGCGCTCACGATTGCCAACGTGGACGCTGCTCACAAGTAACTGGCCGGAGAGCCGAGGGCCTGGCCTAAGGTCAAGTAGTTGCAATGAGAAGAGGGACTAGAATTGACTGTGGTTGGCTATGCACTGTGCAAATGAAGGCGAATCCTGGGAAACGGAAAGTGAGGTCTCGTTGCGTGTAGATGCCTTGGGCGAGCGACGGGTTTACGAGGAGGACGGTGGATCATGGTGTACTCGTGTACTCACTCATCGGTGGTGGGAGCCCTCTTGCGCTGCCAAGACATCTGCGAGAACTGGGGGCTGTGGGGCACGGTGGCTTTCTTTCGCAGCAGTGCTTCTGCAGCCGCGCGCTTGCTGGCCACCGCTTCGCGCCCGAGGTTCAACATGGCAGCGGTGACCGAGGACGGCAGCTTGGCGTACGACCGGTTGGTGACGAGGTTGACGTAGAAGAGGCGTCCGGACTTGGGGTCGGTGCGACGCGCCCATTCCTTGGGCAGATTGCTGCTGGTGCTTGAGCCTGCTCGTCGGCTTGAAAGCGTCGTGCCGCCGCCGCGACTCGTGTAGGATTCGGGCGTCAGTGCGCTGGATGGAGACGACGAAGTCGAGGAAGTGCCTGGCACGACTTGGACGCTCTGGCGATGGCCGTACGCTCCTCGTGACGACGTTGAAGAGCTTGAAGTGCCGGCGAAGATGTTGTCCAGCGGGTGGTGCTTGGCCGGAAGCTTCCAGGACGCCACCTTGTTGAGCGTGTCGTAGAAGTACTCGCGCCCGCTCTTGGAGTGAGTGCGTCGGATCCACCCCTCCGGTAGCGACTCCGAGGACGTTGGCCGGACGGTTGCGGCGGCGCTGGCCTGTCGACGAAGGGAAGAGGCTGTCGCGGCGGTTAGCGTGGAAGTCACGCGCTCGGGGCCTCGCAGGGCGTCGCTCTTGACGGAGTCACGGTCGATGGAGTCGCCTCCGCGTGCACTCGGCTGGTTGCTGCTTGATACTCGAGACGTCCCCGTTCTCGCGGCAATGGGGGCTGTCTTGACTGCGCTTCGACGATCGATCGACGAAGTCGAGGCGCTGTGGCCGCTAGGGCGGCGCAGTCGGGAGGAAGCAGTCGAGGCCATGGCACTGGGGCGCGGGTGGCCCCATTTGCCGCCGTGCTCGATCGACTCGGAGCCGTTGTTGTTGCTGTGCTGGCGGCTGCTGCTTGCGATGGACGAGACGTCGTCTTCGTCGCGAGGATCTCGGTGGGAGCGGGCCGAGATGCCCCCCGTGCTGCTTCTAGTCGTGACGCCGGTTGAAGTGGTCGAGCTGCGGCGACTGGTAGCTCCTGCGCTCTTGGGACGAGCCAACGCGCTTGAAGTCGTGCTTCTAGTACTTGCAGAGGATGTTCGACGCGCTGGTACCGTTGACGAGGCTGTGGCGATCGCTGCCACTGGCCCAGACGCTGCTGGACGCGCAGCAGTCTTGATCATGTGCGGCTTGTCGTCGTCGTTGTTCTGCTTGACTTCTACGGCCACGGGCTGCTTGTCGTCCATCTCGTCTTCCTGTTGCTGCTGGTGTTTGGCAGCAACAGGCTCGGAATCGGAGGATGCTGGCTCGCTCTCGTCGGTCTGCGGCTCAGCAAGCGCCTCGGCTTTGGTTCCCACACGCTCCGAGTCGTTTTCAGGCACCGGAGCACCCGACGTTGGGTCGTCGCCAGTCTCGGTCTGCTCCAGCTGCTCGGCGTCTTGTGGGGCTGGAAGTGGCGCAGCTTCCTGGCCCGACACGTCTGGTTCGGTTGCGGCCACTGCAACCGCTTGCGGCTGCGCCATGGGAGACGCGAGGCCGTCCTTCTGCAGCAGCTTGACTTCGCTCTGGATGAGCGTCTTGAGGTGGCCAAGCGGGAAGTCGTGGTAGTCGAACTCGAAGTCGAAGGCCTTGTCCACGCAGAAGACCGGCGGCTCGCCAAGCTGCGTGCGGATGCTCTTGAAGTAGGAATGGGCCAGCGCTTGCTTGGCCGAGATGCGGCGCGCAGGGTTCACACACAGCAGCCGGCGAAGCAGACTGACGGCGTCGGGTGACGCCCGCCGGAAGAGTTTACTGAGCGCCGACGGCGAGCACGGCGGCAAGCTCTCCATGAAGGCCAAGGCGTCTCCCTCGACGTCATAGCCACGCTGGTCCCGCGGCGGCACGGGCAGCACACTGAAGACCCGGGCGAGTTGATCCAGGAAGTCGGCGCCCGGGAACAGCGGCCGCCGATTGAGCAGCTCGCCGAAGATGCAGCCGATGGACCACATGTCCACCGCCTCGTTGTAGGTGCCGGTGGGCGCCAGCATGATCTCGGGCGGCCGGTACCAGCGCGTGACGACGTACTCGGTCATGAGCGCCTGCGTCTTGTCCACTGGACGTGGCGGTTGTTGGCCGGCGGACGGCGACGTGGGGGACGCGGGGGGGCGAGCGCGGTGCGGGATGAAGCGCGAGAGGCCGAAGTCGGTGATCTTGACGTCGCAGTTCTTGCTCACGAGGATGTTGCCCGGCTTCAAGTCGCGGTGCAGCACGCCGTTGTCGTGCAGCGTCTGCGCGCCGCAGAGCAGCTGGTACATGATGGCGGCGACGTGCGCTTCCTCGAGCTTGGTCTTGCTCTGGATGAGCCGGTGCAGATCCGTGTCGACCAGCTCCATCATCAAGTAGAGCTCGTCCTTGGCCAGGCACGTGCTGAGGCTGTGCAGCGACGCGATGTTGGGGTGCTGGCCGAAGTAGCGCATGAGGCGGATCTCGCGCAGCGTGTGCTTGGCGTCCCACTCATCGCCGGCCATGGGCGTGATCTTCTTGATGGCCACGTGGCGGCTCGTCTCGGTGTCGGTCGCGGCGCACACGATGCCGTACGAGCCCTCGCCGAGCACTTGCAGCGGCTTGTACTTGGCCGGCACGTGGAAGTTGCAGCCTTTGAGCGTGAAGCCCGAGCCCGGCGGGCAGTCGTTCTCCAGCGCGACCGGCGCGTCGTTGTTGCTCGGTGGCGTGGATGCCGCCGTCTCGGCTTGGGGCTCGTCCTCGTGCGGGGCTTTGGTCGCGAAGGCCAGCACCTCGTCGCAGATGTATTGCCGCAGCGTGGCGAGAGGAAGCGACTGCGTCTCGAAGGCGAACTCGAGCGAGTGCGGCAGCTGCAGCGGCGTGATGTCGCCCCACTCGTCCTGCACGCCGTCGAAGAAGGGGTGCGCGAGCGCGTCGGCCGCGGAAAGCCGCGCTTGCGGGTTGAAGCACAGCAGTTTCCGCAGCAAGTCGAGCGCTTGAGCACCGGCCGTGTCGCCCAGCTTGGTCTCGAGAGCGCCCGGCGCCGGAGCAGGAAGCGACGACAAGAACTTGAGCGCGTCCTTCTCCACCACGTAGCCGCGGTCGGCAGCCGCGGGCACGGGCAGCACGTGGAAGACGCGCGTGAGCTGATCCATGAAGTCGGTCCCGGGGAAGAGCGGCTTGCGAGACACGAGCTCGCCGAGGATGCAGCCCACCGACCACATGTCGACGGCGCCGTCGTAGCTGCCGTTGGGCGCGAGCATGAGCTCGGGCGGGCGGTACCAGCGCGTGACGACGTACTCGGTCATCATGGGGGCCACGTCGCTCGCGAGCGGAGCTGGGGTCTGCGTGGGCATCATGCGAGCGAGCCCGAAGTCGGTGATCTTGAGCTCGCAGTCCTTGTTGAGCAAGAGGTTGCCGGGCTTCAAGTCGCGGTGCAGCACGCCGTTGTCGTGCATGGCCTTGACGCCCGAGAGAAGCTGGTACATGATGACGCGGATGTGGCCTTCGGTTAGCGGGCAGGAGCTCTGGATGAGCCGGTGCAAGTCCGTGTCGGCGAGCTCCATCATCATGTAGAGCTCGTCCTTGGCCTGGCACATGCTCAAGTCCTTGAGGGAAATGATCTGAGGCACACAAGGCGTGAGAAGACGGGGGGCAGAGCAGCGCAAGGGGGCGAGCAACGCACGTTTTCGTGGGCGCCCAGGCAGCGCATGAGGCGGATCTCCCGCAGCGTGTGCGTGGCGTCCCATTCGTCGCCGGCCATGGGCGTGATCTTCTTGATGGCCAGCTTCTCGTCCGTCTCGGTGTTGAGCACGGAGCAAACGACGCCGTACGAGCCCTGGCCGATGGCGTCGAGCGGCTGGTACTTGGCGTCGACGGTGAAGCTGCAGCCGTTGAGGGTGAAGCCGTGGTCGGTGACCACCGGCACGCTGCGATCATCTCTCCCCATGTTGGCGGGAATGTGGCTGGCAAGCCGAGCGAGGCATGCGGGGAAGAAGGACAAGCTTGCTTTGGCCACTCGAACGCGTCGGCGGGTGGGACCAAGCACAAGCTGCAAGGAGCACGTTTCGCGGCGAGTGGCAAAGCTGTCAAGCCTATTTTAGTGGCCTTTGTCCGCTGGCATGGTCACGAGCACTGCATGCGATGCTTCACTGGCCGATTCCGCTTTGGGGAGCCAACAAGGCCGCATCAGCGTCGCGTGGAAGGTGGTTTTGAAACGAATTCTCGACACGAAACCAACACAAGAGGAGAAGGCTGGCCTTGGATGTTATTGATCCTGGGCTTGAAGCATCCCAAGCTGCGGAGCGTTGAGCCGCAGATGTGCTCTGCTTAGAACGGGAGCTTCCACCACGCGATAAACTCGGTCCAGCTGATGGCCCCACTGCGAGAAGAAGCGTTTACAAGATGCGATGAGGTCGGGTGGGAT
>AWVW02033071.1:0-17018 GCA_000500225.2 Phytophthora pinifolia
TAGACGGTCCGGTTGCTGCTGCCAGGATGTCATTGAGTTGTGGACCGACTGAAGGAGGGGCAGGCTCTTCCTCCACGGGTCCGCGAGACTCGTGCACCATGAGATCTCCAACGCTAGGACTGGGCGTTGGACCGGGGATCTGAAACGTGTGCTCACTTAGATGCCGGAACGAAGGCTCTCGGACGCTGTGCTCTTGAGAACTGCGTTCCCTCGCACTCCTTGCGCTCAGCGGCATCCGACTTGAAAGCGGTTTGATGACAGGATCCCTTGACCGGCCACGCGGTGTGCTCGCCTTTTTCACAAGCTCAGCCGGCGTCAAGGCAATGACGGGGGTAACTGGCTTCGGCTGTTTGAGCTCCGGCGTGTCTGGTGCGTCGGACGTGTTTCCCAGCGAGTAGTGCTGATCTGGCGTGATCTGAGCAGACTCTGTGCGCGTTCGAGAAAAGCGGCGGGCGTCGAGACGATTTTCTTCAGGAAGATTCAGATTCGGGTTATCTTCGCTGCCGAACACAGGCTCGCTGCGTTCGTCTTCCTCTCTGTCCACTGGCGCGATCTTGTCCAATGCCCGGGCCGAAAACATGCTCATGTGAAAGCTTTTGGACGACAGTAGCCGCCTTGTGTTCCTTCTCGCCATTACTTGTCCTGGAGTTGAGCTGGTTCGACGGTCGTTGACGAATCCCAAGCCGATTGACATCCGACGACCAAACGGGATTTTGTGCTCAATGGCGGCAGTCAGAAGGGTTGCCACTGAGCGGAGGTTGCGATTGGTGCTGACGCCCAGCGATGCTGGGGCAATGTCCGGGTGGCGTGCGAACACTAAAGGGGTCAACTTCTCGATCTTGTTGGCGATATCGTTGCCCCGGCCAATAAAGAAAATACTCAAGAAATTGGCATCCGAAAGCTGCTCATCGACGGGGTAGATCGTCGTCGTATCTTCGATGGTTCGCAGACCTACGATTGGAACTCCAAATTCTCGATAGATCAGCACGGCGAGAGAGCGATACGACGGCATGTTTAGAAGAAACGGCGGCAAGGCAGCTTCACATAACTTGTTTTCGCAGCCGGACAAGTAGTCCGATAACCAGTAGCCCCTACAAAGGAATAAATGCATGAAGTGAGTCCAATGCGTCTTCCGTTTTTGCGAGCAGAAACCTTAAAACCTTACCTGGTTTCCTCTGTATGCGTAAACTTTTGGATGAGGTTCCCGAGAAACGGATTAAATCCTCGAATCCACAAGCATTTCCCGAAAAACGCCAGCTTCAATTGCTCCAAACAAATCACAGCAGTCGCTCCGGAAATGTGAAAGTGCCGAGTGTTGTCGAACTTGGAAACTTGGACGTGAAGTGGTGCTAATCAACATAAAAGTCAAGTTTTCAGTACCAGACAGCATTGTGTAGAGAAGGATGCTCGCTTTACCATGCCGGTTGTTCTTGCGTACGGAGCACGTGATGAGGTTGGCTGCCGTGTCGTTTTGATCCAAGGTCCCGCTGTGTTTTTTTACCATGACAAAACAGAATTCGGCAGTTGGGGCCGCTGCACGCTGAAGATCTGCTGCAACCATAGCGGAACCTTGAACGTAAATCACTCGCTGTTCATAGTCCGGGTGAAGAAGAACTCTCCTCAAGTCATTCGACGGTAATCTGGGTGCGAGGATAACGACCTTCCTCCGAGTTCGACGCTCTTCGTCTTTGTGCAGCCAGTTGTGCAGAAAAAATAGCAGTGCCCCGTTCTCCACTTCACCACAGAGCAGAACATGCTGGGTACTCTTCTCGGGGTCATATTTCTTGTCAAACGCCGTCTGAGCAATAAAAAAAAATCATTAAGTACAACAATTCAGTTCCAACTTACCCACATCGCGAGCTCTTACCTCCCGACTGAGGATATACGAGTAGCCGCTGATCTGAACGGGGATCAAGGCGCCGGCAAAAAAAATCAGTGCTACATCGAATGTCTTGCCTAGATTTGTTTTCGGGGCGACATCTCCAAAACTGCGGCAACAGATAATGGTCAGCGTATCAAAAAGCTAACACTCCTTGCGTTTTGAGCCCTTCGTACCCAACTGTTGTAATTGTGATGCACACGAAGTAGATGGAGTCTAGGAACGTCATGTCCTGACAGTTTTCGCCCAAGACTTGCGCTCCCTTGTAAGCTGGGTCACAGTACTCGATGGTCTAGGACAGCGCACATACTCGTGGGTTATCGCCATATAAAAGGTGACCCAGAAAATGATGAGCCTGCTAGCTTACCTGCATAAAGATGGCTGCGCAGATGATGATGCACAAGATTGTCAAGCCAATTAAACAGCCCTGGCGGATCTTGGCGGATTTTGCAAGCCGCAAAAGCCGATAGAACTGTAGCAGCCTCGCCACTCTCAGCATCATCAGCAAGCGGAATTCATAGGTATCGGGCGCTGAGTTTGTCACCCCCGTCACAAACTCCACCACGAGAGGCACAAGGCAAATCATCTCCACGACTGACAGCCAATGCGTTAGGAAGCTTCTTCGGTTGCTTGCTGAGTAAAATCTGCCGCATCAAATAGTACAAAATTGGCATTAGATCCGCGTAAAAAGCGCCAATAAATTAGAAAATCCGATACCTCAGGCCGAGATCAACCAATGTTGCCAGCAGATTTATTGTGTCGATTGCAAGATACCCCGTTGTAAAGTCGGTGTTGGGGGTATTCCAGTTGAGCTTCATAATGGAGACGACCATGATAGAGCTGTGCAGCAAAGTCCCAAAAGTCAGCACAATGAGAACAACCTACGCATAGCCATTTCCCGACCCACCTCAGCCAACACTGCACAACATCTAGAAACACGCCGACCTCCGAGTCATGAAGATTTCTCTCGATCCACTGGCGTCGGCTTTCTCCTTTCATCCTCCGCTTAATAGTCCGTCGCATTCGCTTGGCAAACTTCCGCAGCAGATCTCTGGCCACGGGCTTCTTCCATTTCTGAGGGGAGTGCATCGTAAGTGGCGTAGACGGCTGCATCGGGACGACGCTGGCGGCTCGGCTCCGGGGCCAAGAGAAAGATGGCTCAATAGGCACATGCGCTAGGGCGACCGGCCCCTTCGATCGCGACAAAGGAATCACGGGGTAGCGATGTCTCGACTGCTCCGGGTCAGCAACGACAACCAGACGCACGCCAAGACGACCGACGGGAGCTTGCTCGCTTGCTTCCTTGCCTGCGTTACAGGTGCACGAATTCTATCGCGGGAAGCAGCAACGGGCGCACATATATAGACGTCGGGCGGTTGAACCTCTTCAACCTCCCAGGGGGGACGCATGGGCCAAAATTGGCAAAACCTGTTTAGTGCATGCACTGGAGAGGCACCGCTGCCGCTCGGCGTGGCTGTTGATGCTGCTGGACCAATGCAATGATAGATTTAGTGGCAAACGCCAGGAGGTAAGAGACGGGGTTTTACACGTCCTTAGGCGTCTTGGCCACCTCTGTGGTAGCGTCCTCGACCGTCTTAGGCGCCTTCTCCTTCGTCTCCTCGTTGGCGGCCATCTTGGCCTGCTGCAGTGCGCCCGTCATGTACTCCACGGAGCTGTTGACGAGTCCAACACCCTTGCTGACGAGGTCCGTGCCGAAGCCGCCCGTCACCTTCTCGTCCATCGTCATGGCCGTGGCCGACACGCCTAGCGCGCGGTCCAGGTCCGAGACCTTGCCCGCCACAGCGCCTACGACACCCGAGACAGTGCCTACGACACCGTAGCGGCCGTCCAGCTCCTCGGCCTTGCCCACGACGCCGCCCGCCACCACGTACGCGCCGTAGCCGGCACTGAAAAGCGTCTCCTTGAGCTGCTCGAAGCTCGAGCTGCTGCGCTCGCGCGTGGCCACCACGATGTGCTCAATGGACGTGGACACGGAGCTCGAGGCTGATGACACGCCGCTGCGCACCGAGTCCGCGGAGCTCGTGATGCTGGCGCGGAACTTGTCGTCGTAGCTGCGGCCGCGCTCCTTGAGGCCGTCTAGCGCCGCCTGCACCTTGCTGAACGAGGCCTTGGCCACGTTTAGCACGGGGGCTGACGTGCGCTGCGACTTGTCCTTGAGCGACTCGCCCAACTCCTTCAGCTCATCCACCGACTGGTGCGCGCGTTCAATGGCTGCGTTCAGGTACGAGCTGGCCGTCTCGGAGACGCTGTACTGGGCATCGTACTCGGTCAGCTTGGCCTTGAGAGAGGCCAGGTACGTCTCGGTCTCCTCCGTGCCCTTGTGGATCTGCTCCTGCAGCTTGTCAAGATTCTGCGGGTCCGTGGATGCCATTGTTTGAGTATGTGTAGCTTCTGGTCGATTGAGAAATGAGTTGCTCAGAAAAAAGACCTTGGCTCGAAGACAGAAGCTGACGCGTATTGTATAAATACTGTGAAACATAGTAGAACGGTAGTATATACGATATTTAGCAGTTGACTTGTTAACTGCTGCTACTACAAACCTGTATGACCCGATATATTGTGAACATACATTTATTGCGTTTTCCACCGTGTCGCTGGTTGATTTTCCAGGTGGCAAACGTCTCTGATGTTGCTACACTGGCGGCTCGCTCTCGTCTGATCTGTCAGAAATGTCAGAGTGATTCGCTGTCCTTTGCGTTAACGAGAACCATGGGCCTCGCGCTCGAGATGATAACAAAAATGAGCATGCTATTTTTTGTAGTGCGAGCTGCAACATCACCGTCCCCTACTAACATGCAACCACACATGGACTTGTAAAACCTAATTTCACTTCCTCGGAGTGCTTGCAAAAATGAAAAATAGATCGCTTTTTGCTGTTTAATTTTTGTTTTCCGAGCTCTGATTGGCTGTTGTCTTTTTTCACCGACTCCGCGCCAAAAGCTATTTGTCCAGATACAATGGCGGACGTGGAGATGAAGTCGGCGGAGGACTCCGTCGCGTTCGAGGGCATCTCGTCGCGCAACCGCTCGACCGAGTCGTGGCCGTGGGTGGAGAAGTACCGCCCGTCATCTCTGGACGACCTGATCGCGCATCAGGAGATCATCTCGACGCTCAACCGGCTCATCGATGCGCAGAAGTTGCCGCACTTGCTCTTCTACGGGCCTCCAGGCACGGGCAAGACGTCCATGATGATCGCAGCGGCGCGTCGGCTGTACGGCAAGAACTACGGCTCCATGGTACTGGAGCTCAACGCGTCCGATGACCGCGGCATCGACGTGGTGCGCAACCAGATCAAGGAGTTCGCCGGCACCAAGAAGCTCTTCAGCCAGGGCGTCAAGCTCATCATCCTGGACGAGGCGGACTCCATGACCAACGACGCGCAGTTCTCTCTGCGCCGCGTCATCGAAAAGTATACCAAGAACGCGCGCTTTTGCCTCATCTGCAACTACGTGAGCAAGATCATCCCGGCGCTGCAGTCCCGCTGCACGCGCTTCCGCTTCGCGCCGCTCAAGGAGAGCCAGGTGGCCGGCCGCGTCAAGCACATCGCGCAGCTCGAGAAGCTCAACATGACGGAGGACGGCTTCCGGGCCATCCTGCGTCTGGGCCAGGGCGACATGCGCCGCATCCTCAACATCCTGCAGGCCACGTCCATGGCCCACGACGTCGTCAATGAGGCCAACGTGTACCTGTGCACGGGCAACCCGCTGCCCCAGGACATCGAGAGCGTGACCCAGTGGCTCTTGAACGAGAGCTTCCCCGCGGCCGTCGCCAAGTGCGCCGAGATGCAGAAGCTCAAGGGCTACGCCACCAGCGACATCCTGCAGGACGTGTACCGCTACACGACGGAGCTGGAGCTGCCGCCGCGGTGCCGCATGTATCTCTACGACGAGCTGGCCAGCCTCGAGCACCGCCTGTCGAACGGCACGACGGAGGAGCTGCAGCTGGCCTCGCTGGTCGCCGTCTTCGCCATTGCGCGCGAGCAGATGGCCAGTGCACTGGCCGCTACTGCTCCTCCAAGTGCCTAAGTCTCGCAGTGCAATGCAGTCGACAAGATGAGCGTAGACAACAAGCCCGCCCCCCCCTACAACAAGCCCCAAGTCAAAAAGCTACCTGCCTTTCTCTTTCGTTGAGCAGCCGAGCCGGGAGCGTCTAACGTCGAGCAAGCGGAAAGCAGTCGGAACCAGCAGCACTTGCCCCTGTCTCTCCTGCCTCCGGCCCAGCCTGCTCTCACTCTACTTGTCTCCGGTTCCAGGCGCTTACTTCTCGAGCGCCAGCACCTTCCCGATCGCGATCGTCTTGCCCTCGTCCCGAAGGGTGAGCCGGCCGAGCTGCGGCATGTTGGCGAAGGTTTCGATCGTGATGCTCTGCTCCACCTCGATCCGGGCGATCACGGCCTGGCCCTGCTTGATGAACGTCACGTGCTTCTTCACGGGCTTGCCCGTCTTGGGGTCGATCGGTCGCAGCAGCTTGGCCACCGTGCACTCCTGGGCCACCGTGTGAATGTGCAGGATGCACTTGTAGCCGGCCGTCATCAGAGGCCGGTGCTCCAGCATGTCCACGAGCGCGATCTGCGCGGCGAAGGCGTGGATGGCACGCGGAGGGCTCTCGTCCTTGGTGGCGCAGAGCACGAAGCCCTTCTGGACATCGTCCAGGCCGCACGACAGTCGGATCGTCACGTTCTCGCCGGGCTTGGCCGTGCGCACGGGCTGCTCGTTAATATATACTTGGTTCACGATGGCCGTGGCGTTCGTGGGCATGAGCAGCACCTTCTGGCCAGTCCGGAGCACGCCCGACTCCACCTTGCCCAGAGCGATCGTGCCGCGCTCCGCGTGCCGGTCCAGCACGGGCACACGCAGCGGGCCGTCCGGGTTCCGGTTGGCGATGTGCATCGTGTCCATGAAGTTGATGAGCGAGTCGCCGTCGTACCACGGGGCCTTGGCCTTGTCGACCACCGTCTTGACGTTGTCGCCCTGCAGGCCGGACACGGGGATGAACGCCACGTCCCGCTTGACGGCGAAGCCGCACGTGCGCAGGAACGGGCGCAGCTTGTTGACGCACTCGTCGAAGCGCTCCTGGCCCCACTCGCACTCGTCCATCTTGTTGATCACGACCACGAGCTTGTTGATGCCCAGCGTCTTGGCCAGCATGGCGTGCTCGCGGGTCTGGCCGCCGCGCTCGAAGCCCGTCTCGAACTCGCCCTTGCGCGCCGAGATGACGAGGATGCCGACGTCGGCCTGCGACGCGCCCTGGATCATGTTGGGCACGTAGTTCTTGTGGCCGGGGGCGTCCAGGATCGTGAAGCGACGGTTCTCCGTCTCGAAGTGGGCGCGGCCGACCTCGACCGTCTTGCCCTTGGCGCGCTCCTCCTCGCCAGTGTCCATGATGTAGGCCAGGAACCAGCTGTCGCGGTGGCGCTGCTTGGCCTCGCGCTCGTAGCGCTCAATGGTGCGCTTGTCCACCTGGTCCATGAGGTACAGCAGGTTGCCGGACAGCGTCGACTTGCCGGCGTCGACGTGGCCAATGAGCACGACGTTCAGGTGCTCGCGCGGGTCCTCGTCGCCGACTTGCTCCTCTTCTTCAAACGTGTCCTCCTCCTCCTCCGCATCCTCTTCAACTTCCTGCTTCTGCTCCTCTACGACCAGCTTCTCCACCTTCGCCTCCAGCTCAGCCACAGGCTCAACAGGCGGCGCGGGGGCAGCAGGAGCGGGCGGGGCCGGAGCGGCGGCGCCAAGC
The DNA here is from genome assembly GCA_000500225.2 of Phytophthora pinifolia. Classification (NCBI taxonomy): domain Eukaryota; phylum Oomycota; class Peronosporomycetes; order Peronosporales; family Peronosporaceae; genus Phytophthora; species Phytophthora pinifolia. The sequence continues at coordinate 7,634 of AWVW02033071.1, forward strand.
ACAGCCGCCTTCTTAGGCACGGGCATCGCCACGTCAAAGGCGCGCGTCGGGGCCGGAGCCGGGGGCGGCGGCGTGAAGGACGCGGGCGGCGTCCACGTCGAGGCCGTCGGGTTGAAGGAAAACTCCTTCGCCGTGACGTTCAGCGTCTTCTTGGCTGCGGAGAAACAGACCACATACAGGAAACAAGTGTTGTAAGCAAGGGGCAGTGCGGTACGCGGCCGTAGCGTGCAGGCGGCGGCCACGTACGGGGGTTGCTGCCGTCCATCTTGCCGCAGAGCTTTCTCTCGAAAAAGTGTTGGCTCTGGCTGCGAGCAGATCCCGATAAGTACGATTAGTGACCGTGACGGTTCATCTAAAGTATCGTTAATAAAAGAAAGAAACGACAGACGGGTCCAAACGGAACTTAAGCAGACAGTTGCAGTGCTCGGTTCGGCCGGACCGTAAACCGCGGACCGCGCATTTGATGTGTCCGCACACCGCCGCCAGTCTCCAGTGAAGCTCCGACTGTGCATCATGGCGAGCCACGAGCTGTTGCCGCGCCGCGCGGAGGACTTCCGCAAGCAGGAATACTGGGACGGGTTCTTCCAGAAGCGCGGGGAGAAGGCGTTCGAGTGGTACGGCGACTACGCGGCGCTGCGTCCGGGTCTGCAGGCGCTGCTGGGTCTCCCATATGACGCCCCTTCCTCGCTGCTGCGTCGTCTCAAGGCCAAGGTGCGCGTGCTGGTCGTGGGCTGCGGCAACTCGGCGCTGAGTGCGGATCTAGCGGCCGACGGCTTCTCGCAGCTGCTGAGCGTGGACTTCAGCGAGCGCGTGATCGACGAGATGCGACGCAAAGAGCCGACGTTGCAGTGGAAAGTGATGGACATGACGGCCATGCGCGAGCTGCAGGACGGCAGCTTCGACCTGGTGATGGACAAGGGCGCGCTGGACGCACTGATGGCTGAGGACACAGCGGAGATCAAGGCCGACGCCCTGAAGATGCTGCACGAAGTAAGCCGCGTGCTGGCGCCCGGCGGCCGCTACTGCTGCGTCACCATGGCGCAGGACTTCATCCTGCAGCATCTACTAGGCTTCTTCTGTCAGAGCGAGACGCACTGGGGCGTCGGCGTGCAGGAGCTGCCGCGTGAGGCGCGCAAACCCTTCGCTCCCTTCCTGGTGGCGGCACTGAAGTGCGCTCAGGCGAACGTCAAGTCGGCGCAGAAGGCGCAGTACAATGCCAAGCACTTTGTGAGTGACGAGGGCGAGGCGCGCCAGCGCTGGCTCACGCACGAAGTGGAGGCCACGCAGTGGTTCGCCATGACGCAGGCGGCGCTGCGCCAGCTGAAAGTGGGCCGCCAGGAGGTCATTGAGCTCATTGCCAACGGCGACAAGCACGCCACCAAAGACGTCAGTGGCCTGGACGGCCAGGCGAACCCGCGCTTTACGCTGCGCCTGGTGGACGCCAGCCTGCGCGGGCCCAACGGGAGCTGCGCTGTGTTCCTGACCCCGCAGGGCCGCGAGCACGAGTGGATGTTTTCCACCGAGGAAGGAGCGAGCGAGCTGGCGGCGGGCGCGGGCTTCAGCCGGTTGATCGTCGTTGCGCTCGGCCGCGGGGGCCACGCCTTCGAGAGCACGGAAAAGGTGCAGGAGGAGCTCAACGCCAAGGTGCTGGAGCTGGCGCCCGACACGCTGGGCGCGGACGAGAAGATCCCGTACTTGACGGTTCAGGAGGGGCTTGGAGCGCGCAACATCGTGCAGCAGGGCACGTCGCCACTCAGCGGCGCCTTCTTCGTGGAGGAGGTGCAGGAGAACGGCGAGACGCTGCGTCGCCTCGTGTTCCTTAGCAACACGAACGTCATCCAAAGTGAGGTGAAGATGCAGGCCCGCGCAAGTGCTGCGTCGACTCGTGCTCCTACGCCGGCGCTAGTTAAGACCCCTGAGGCTTCGGACAGGACGCCTGAGGAGGCTGCAGCGGCGGCCAAGAAGAAGAAAAACAACAAGAAAAAGAACCAGAAGAAGAAGAAGAAGGCGCAGGCCAAGCAGGCCGGCGTGGACACGTCGTATCTGGCCTTCGAGTATCACAAGGGCATGGTGGCCGCTCTTCACGCCGCTTCCTTGTCTTCTCGAACGTCCCCTGACTCGCCGCACCGCACGCTGTTGCTTGGTCTGGGTGGTGGCTGTCTGGCTCAGTACCTGCGTGACAACGTCCCTGGGATGGACGTGACGGCCTGTGAGCTGGACCCGACGATCGTGACGGTGGCGGAGCAGTACTTCGGTTTCCGCCAGGACGAGCGGATGCGCGTGGTGGTCAAGGACGCGCTCAAGTACGTGGCTGAGCAGGCCGCAGCCGCGGAGAAGCCCAGCTTCGACTCGATCATCGTGGATGTGGACGCCAAGCAGCGTGATGTGGGCATGAGCTGCCCTCCTGTCAGCTTCGTGGAAGCGGCGTTCCTGGCCCATGTTCACAGTCTGCTGGCTCCTCGCGGCGTGCTGCTTGTCAACGTCTCGTGTCGTGACAGCGGACTGTACAAGGAGATTGTCGCCCGGCTACAGAGCGTGTTCGCTGGCTCGCGCGCTGTGCTGGCCCTCAAGCCCAGCGAGCAGGACGTTAACAGCGTCGTCTTCATCCGCAAGGCGGACTCGACGGAACCGGATGCCAAGACGCTGCTGCAGCAACTGCACGAACAGGGTCGTCGACGCGGCAAGGCGCAGAAAGCCCCGCCGTACGTCGACGACGAGCTGTGCGAGCTCATCCGCGACATCCAGCTCACCAAGTAGAGACTCACAACGTAAGTAGACCCGTGTTTTGCCTATGGTTGGTCTGTACAACTCTTGTGTCTACTTGTCCCATGTGCTTGGATAGCGCGCAGCTTCGTCTTCCCACTCGGCGCGAAAGGTGTCGAAGCGGTACAAGTTCCGTTCGGGGCGTGAGATCTTGAGGTCCGTGGCAAGTGCGTACCCGTCCGCACTCGCCATCGCTGCCAGCTCCCGACTGGACGTGTGGATCGACGTCGTTCGCTTCCTGCCGCTGACGCTGGCGCCTCCGCGTCTTGAAGACGCCGCCACCGACTCGACGTTGTAAAGCTGCACGGTGCACCACACCACCGTCAAGGCCAGGACGTTGCCGTGTCGAGGATGGCGAGAAAGGCCCACGACCTTCGCTGCAACGGTGCGCTCGCCCACCGCCTCTGCGCCGCCACTTGAGCTGGCCACGGAGCACACGGAAGCCTGCGCCAAGCCAGAAGTCGGTCTCGAGAAGCGATCGGCGTCCGTACTGCGCCGCATGAGGCGTTCGCAGAAGAGCACGGTGTCGCCCAGGACCACATCTCCTTCCTCCGGGCCGCATTCGATGGTGAAGTAGTCGGCGGCGCCGGCCGGTCTCCTGGCCAAGCGCGTACGGCGTTGGGCGTCCTCTTTGCTGGTCGTACACAGCTGCGAGACCATCGACTGCGCGCTTGGAACTCCGTCGCTGTTGATGGCGAAGACTCGAAGGCGATACACCGTCTCAGGCTGGAGCTCACGTGCGTACGCGAGCGGCTCGCGGCCTTCGTACACTCGCCGCCACTCGCTGGGGCCGTCGTTGGAGCTGCTGGGCCGAGGTGTCAGTGTCTCGATACGCTTACAATCCACCGCGTACCGTACAGCGCCGCCAGCGCCCGGATGCCAACGAACCAGTGCGTTGTCGTGGCCGACTTGGATCCGTCCGATGCAGGTCGGTGCGCTGGGCGCCGTACAGATCGTCAGCGCCTCGCTAAGAGCGCTCGCTGCGTGGGCTCCCACGACTCGGAGACGGAAACGGTAGCGCGTGTTGGGCTCCAGGCCACTCACGCTTGTCGCCGCATCCGAGCCGCGGTAGCAGACCAGGCGCATCTCGTCAGCTTTGGAGGTTCCTGGTGCCTGTGTGGCGTCTTCTTGTCCGTCCCTCCAACCGGAGTCTCGCTTCAGCACGTAGTGTACGTCTGGCTGCGTCCACCAGCGAGCGAACTCGGAGAAGGAAATCTTGCCGTCCGAGTCGAGATCGAAGGCTGCCAAGTACGCAGCGAGTCGCTCGGGCGTCGCGGGCACGCCCAATTCACTCAGGAGTGTCTGGAACTCGGGCAGCTCGAGATATCCGCTGCCATCCACGTCGTAGCGATCGAACCGCGCCTTGAAGTCCACTGCGCCGTCGTCGAGACTCGTCTCCTGCGCCCACTCCTTCAGCAGTCGAGACACGTGGTCGTCGGCCCCGTTAGGAGCTCGCAAGGCTGCGGCCGAGAGACTTGGCCGGGCGTGCGCCACTGCCCAACGGAGCTGGACGACGCCACTCTGGACTGCAGCGTCAGGCGCCGCCGTGTTGACCGTCGGCGGTGCCGGCGTCGGCAGCAGCGTATTGACGACTACCGGTTCGCTGTGCAGACTCGCTCGGCCCTCGGCGTTGACTGCCTGGACGCGGAACTGGTACGTGGTGCCGCTGTGAAGCCCCAGCACCTCAAACCGTGGAGCTGCGCCGCGGTACACCTCGACGTATTCACCCGCAGACTCGTTCGAGCACTGCTTGAGAACGTACCGACAGGTTGAGGCCGACGCGCTGGACTTGCTGGCTCGCTTCGAAGACTTCGGAAGGGAGCGAGCGGATGTTGAGCCGCTGAGTGAACGGCGCGAGCTCGACGTCCTGGACGACACTTTGGAGGCGCGAGAGCTCCGCGATGCCGTGTCGGAGAGCTCCAAGACGCCGTGGAAGAAGCGCAGGAACTCTGCCCACGAGATGCTCTCGTTGTCGTCCGTCTCGATGGCGTCGAACACGCTGAGCGGAGCTCCCGGCGTCGCGCCGTGTTCCGTCGCGCTTGCTGCCGTCGTCTGTTGGAGGAAGGCGACGAGCTTTGGCTTGCGACGCTCAATCTCCTCCATGAACTCGTCGCGCGAGATGCGGCCGTTGCCGTCGGCATCAGCCTCCTTGAAGACCTCTTCCAGCTCTCGTAGGCGTCGCGTGTAGTACGAGGAGTTCTCCCATGCAAGTTTGACGCTGTGTGGGCCGATGACGATGGCCAGTGGCTCGGCAGGTCTGGCCGGGGCTGTGACGAAGTACGCGAAGGCGTAGCCGCCAGCGCCGAAACCGTTGAGCGCGCGGACTCGGAAGGCGTACTTGGTGTTCGGAGCCAGCCCCGTGACGGTGAAGGAGCCGCGCGGCACTCCGTCGTTGTCGGAGAAATCCTTGGGGTCGCGGCAGATCTCATGGTACGCGCTCACGCGGAAGCTCGCGGATCCCTCGGCGCCCGCCGTCTCGAGCTGGTAGAACGCTGGGGCTCCTCCACTGCCAGCGTCCGGCATGTTCCATCGCAGACGCAGCATCGTGGTCAAGTCCAGCGCGTCGTCTTGATCCTCTCGCTCGAGAACGGGGATCCTCGGTGGCTGGCCCGAAGTGACGAGCTCGCGCAGCACGTGCTGCTCGCGTGGAACCGCGGACCACAGCTCTAACTTGTTGAGGAACGGAGCCGCCTGGGCGTCGTCCCATTGAGCGAATGCGCAGCGGCGAGGAGCGACGCGACGTACGGCGATCATGTCGCCCTCGGGGGTGCACGTGAACCTGCCGCCGTACTGCTCGCGTCTGCAGACGTGGCCAGGCAGCTCAGCGCGACGTCTACGGCTGGAGCCTTCGGTACCAAGGACGAGCTGGAAGGCATTCAGCATGCCGCACTCGTGACACACCGTCTCCCACATACACACGGAGCTCAGCAACTGCTCCGTGTCGCCTCGGCACAAGGCGCGACGCTCGTCGCCAACGACAGCCAGGAAGAGCTCGAGTTTGATCCGCACTGCGCTCTCGCGCTGGGCTTCTTCAGGCTCAGCGAAGAACTCGACAAGCCGCTGCGTTTCCTCGGGCTGCACGACGACGCCAAGTCCACGGAGCAGTGTTGCCAGCTCGCGGCCTGTGACGAAGCCGTAGCGCGCGATGAGTTTGGCGTCGTCCAGTTCCTCGTCGAGCTCTTCGCCGTGCTCATCAACGGCGTCGCCGCGAGTCAACGCTTGCTTGTGCCGCTTGGTGCAGAGCTCCACACACGCTTGGCGATAGTTGACGCCGGACGGACGATGCAGCAGCTTGAGGAAGACGTCGCGCAGTGGCGAAGACGCACAGTGGACGTCGCAACTCACTGGCGCAAAGCTTTCCCACAGAGCGCGACAGCGTCCAGCGCCACGAAAGCCGCGACTCCAGCGCACCCACGCGTCCAGCAGCGTGCGGTCCACGGCCTTGAGGGCTTTGCCCACCTCTTCCCAACGCACCGTCGCCGGCGTGGCGGGGCCTCTGCCGGAATCCTCGTCAAAGTCGTCCTCGTAGCTGGCGTTGTTGTCGATGGTCGGGTCGCCGTCTTGGCCTTCTCTCGGAGGCGGCAGGTGCGCCAGGAACTTGATGGCTTTGTCTCGCATGGCCTTGTGCGCCACCCACGCGGCGTAGCTCTCTCGGCTCTGTTCTCGGCGACGCCGACCGCCTTCAAGCTTGCCACGTCGTGCTGGGTTGTTCCGACGCTCGAAGAGATAGCGGTCTTTGGAGAAGGGCTTGGCGTCGGGCTGCTCGTCCTCGTCTCCGTTGTCCTGGTCGAAGTTGTCTCGCAGCACGTGGCCCTGCTGAACGAGCACTTGCTTGCTCTTCTCCAAGTCGCCACCGCGGCCTTGAAAGCCTTCGCTCATGGCGTGCACGTACTTGAGGCCGCTGTGGCGCATCATCTCGGCCGTGGAGCTTGGCGGACGGCACGGCTGCTTGCGGCGAACGACTCCGGAGCCCATGGAGAAGTCGAGGCGAGGCGGAGGAGCCTGTCGTGCAGCCCGGACACCGTCACTTGCCTCGGGGGCTGGCAAGCGAATGCGAAGGCGGTCCTTGCGACGAACCCACGCGTCGTGCGCCACGATTCCGCCTTCCGCCTTCTCCCGGGCTTCCTCCTGACGCGCAGTCTCGACGGCTTCGGCGTCCTCTTCGAGCCACTGCAGCATGCGCCGCACCCCCAAGCGATTCAAGGCCTGCATCTCCACGTCTGCTGTGCTTTTGCCCGAGCTTGGAGCGTTGTCCGCTGCTGCAACGAGCACCTTCTGGAGATACTCGGCCACTCGGAGCTGCGCCTGCTGCCAGTACTTCTTGCAGAGCCCCAAGAAGAAGGCGTTCTGCCTCTTCTGGTCCGGCGTGAGTGCTCGACGGGCTGCGATCTTGGCCGTGTCGCCCTTCTGGGGCTTGACCGCCGAGTGCCACTTGAGCGTCAGGTAGTACGTCGTGACGCCGCCGTCGCTCTTGTCTTGGTCCATCATCTGCCGCGTCCCAGCGGTGAATTGCCGCGCCTCGTCCTCGGTGAGCGGCACGCGCGAGAAGGTGTGGTTCTTGGTGGTCCATTTCACCCACAGATCTCCGAGCGAGCGCACGGGGCACGAGCACGGCCGCTGGAGCTTGACGCCGTCCATGGATTCCAGCACGCTACACTGCGCCAAGACGGTCTGCGCCATCCGGAACGCGGCGGTGGTGATGCGGACGCTCGTGCCGTCCTCCAAGCTCAAGCTTTGGCCTTCCCCGGTACGCACCAGCAAGCCTGCGAGGTCCAACGTGGCCTTGGTGCTCTCCGTCGGCTCGCTTCCTGCTGCCCCGTACGGCTCAAGCGCTGCCAGCGCCTTTGGGGAGATCGCACCTGGCGTCGTGCCCACGCAGCGTCGGCAAAGCGAGCACTTCCGTGCCGGACACTGACAGCGCGTACGCTGCCTCACCACGGAATGCGCTGGCTCGCGACACACGCCGGGACAGTCGCACGCGGCCGTCTTGCCTGTCTTCAACTGGCAGTCGGTAGCTGCAAGCGCGACCGCCACCTCCAGCCAAGACTCTTCACTCGCAGCTCGAACGGAGTCCAGCTGCGCCAGGGCTCGTGCCATACGCTCGTGCTTGTCCTTACGCGCGACCCAGACGTCGAACTGCACCTTGGCGCCTTGTGCCTTGCTGCCTTTGCCCTCTTGGGGTTCCGCCGGAGCTCGTCTCGCTTTGCTTTCGGCCTTGGAAGTTGCGGCCTCGAGCTCGCGGTCTTCGTCCCCGAACGCATTGTTCTCGTACAGATCGTCGATGCAGTCGTCTCTCGTGGACGAAGGAGGCCTCCGCAGCGCTTGCTTGCTGCCCAATTGCTTCCCCGCCGCCATGTCCGTCCCTTGTGGCCTGCAGCAAACAGACCAGCGCCAGAACCGACTATGCTACCCATGCAGACACTTCACAAGCCGCCGAGAGGCTGGGATCAAGCGAAACGAACTGATGGATCTCATGCCAGCGCTTCCTGCTTGGAAATAGCAAGCGCTTCCCATGCCAAGCAAGGTCTCGTCACTCCAGTCTCAGTCATCTCTAGATACATTTACGTCGTTGGAGCTCAAGTTTCCTCCTCTTCCTCGGCAGGTTGGGCCTCTTCATTGTCGCTGCCCTCTTCGTCGCTGCTATCAGCGCCCAGCCCGCCCTGGAAGAGGATCTCGCACACCCGTTCGTCGACCTGCCACTCGTCCTCGAACGTAGGCAACGCCATGAAGAAGCCAATGACGTCCACGGGGTCAAGCTCTTGTTCGTCAGCGCCCATCCACTCGCCCATGTCGGCCAGCACCTCGTTGTTGAAGCGGAAGCCGCGCAGCTCCTCTCCGAAAGTCCGTTCGTCTCCTTCTTCATTGTCCGAGCCGGCATCTTCCTTCTCCTTCTGCTGCGGTGTTTCCTTCTTCTCGCTCTTCTCGTTGCCGCCCTCTTCGTCATCTGACGGCAGCTGCTGCTGGTCCTCATAGTAGCTCTTGGGGTATGAGAACTCGCTCGCCATCTCGAAGTGCAGCAGCTCCCTGGGCGTGGCGTCGTCGTCTCCGAAGGCCACGACGACCGTGAACTGGATGAGCGTCTCCTCTGCCCCGTCCACCTCGGCATCCTCCTTCCTCTGCCGCAGCCTCTCGAACCTGTACTTGGAGATCATGGGGGCCTTCGTTTCCCCGCTCTTAGCCGTGCTGACGGTCGATTTCTTGCGCTTCTTGGACGCCTTCTGGCTCTTGGGCTCGAGCGTCCAGCGCACGTCCGTGCTCATGACCACGTTGCGCTGCAAGTCGTAGTCGCAGCTGCAGTCCTCCACCGTGACCTTCTCGGCCAGAGCCTTGAATACGGGCGACTGGCTCGTCACGCCCTGGACGAGGTCCATGGTCACAGGGTGCTGGCCCAGACGCTCACGCACTTTCGCCGTCTCGAAGGCCAGCCGCGACTGCGCGCTCAGTGCCCGCAGAACGTCCATCCGCAAGGCCATGTCATTGTTCTCGAACTGCTCCACCACGCGCTCGATGGCCTCGTCCACCTGGGTCGCGATGCTGCTGCCACGCCGGTCCGCCATGCTTGTGATGCGCTCCGATCCGATGACACTGACGTACTTGGCAGCGACTGGCGCAGCTCGTGCGG
>AWVW02033079.1:0-11336 GCA_000500225.2 Phytophthora pinifolia
GATACCTACTTGGCCTCGAGCGAATTAATCCCCGTTGGGCTGTCCGTCCTAACGTGACCGTTAGCACTACCAGGAATATCTCCTTCGTACCAGTCCCCAACTACTGACTTCTCCATGTTCTCATTTTAGTGGTTTGCTGTATTAATACATGTATTTTCGAGCGAGTCTACAGTCACCTAGCAATACAAAAAGAGCATATGAATACGAGCCAACCCGCTGCCTGCCCTTCGTATTATTTTTTGGCACCTCGAACCTGGGAAGGACAGAACACGCTTGTGCTCGCGTGCATCGCCTCAAAAGCCCCCGCGGATGGCTCACGACGCAAAGAGGAAGCGCAGATCCTCTTCGGTGAGGCGGCAGATGGCGCTCACGTTACCACCGACGGTGCCCTCGAAGATCAGCCGCTTCTTCTCTTGCAGCTTGAGGATGCGCTCCTCGACGGTGCCAGCGATGATGAAGCGAGTAGCATGGATCGGCTTAAATTGGCCCAAGCGGTGAGTGCGGTCAATGGCCTGGTTCTCAGCCGCAGGATTCCACCACGGGTCCATGAGGAAAATGCTGTAAAAGAAAATGCAAAAAAACTAAAGTTAGTCGACCATCGGGTTGTGGTCGAAATTCGGACGTACTGTGACGCGACGGTCAGGTTGAGAGCGACGCCCCCAGCCTTGAGGCTGATCAAGAACGCTGTCACCGTTGGGTCGTCGCGGAAGGTCTTGATGGTTCGGTCTCGCACGCTCATGCTCATGTTGCCCGACAGTTTGACGCACTTGACCCCGCCGAGCTGCAGTCGGTGCTGAATGATATCGAGCATGTTGACAAACTGCGAGAAGATGATGGCCTTGCCCGACGGATCATGAACGCGCATGAGCTCGAGCTCCTGCATCAGCGCTTCCACCTTCGTGCTGGACTGGAAAGCTTGAACATCCGAGATCCGATGGAGAATGCTGTTGCGATGGAAGCTAGACAAGTTCACCGCCTTTGGCGATCGACTGGTCGACGAGTTGCTGCTCGCTCCAGTGGACACGTCGCCGCTTCCCATTTCTGCTTCAGCTGGAGGAGAAAGATCCACAGTCAGCGGCTCGGAGCACGCAGGACACGTCGCCTCGCCACTAGCCGGAAGCGACTCAATGTACTCCTTCACGCACTCGCGACAGAACTCGTGACCACATTTCGCAACGACGCCGTCTTCCACGTATTCGTGGCAGACTGTGCACACTCGCTCGTTCTCAGGACTGCTGCTTCCGCTTGTTCCAAAGGGCTGCTCTTCAATCAAGGGGGCCGCTGAGCTCGGGAGCTGGAGAGCCGGATTCGACTTGGAATAAATGACGAGGTACGGGTGATCCACTGCTTGGCGAAGGCGGATAAGCAGGTCGAAGATGTGGGCGTAGTTGTTCAGCAGTGTCCCCGCCGACACGTACGTGTTGAACTGCGCTTGGCTCTGCGTGTAGATGGCTTCGTAGAAGTCGTTCTCGCGCTCGTCCAGCCGGTCTTTTCGAATACGAACGAGCTTGGGTGGAAGCGAAATGTCATCTGCGCGTCCTTCTTTCGTTCGACGGAGCAAAATCTGGTAGTGAACCACGTTAGAACCCACCAACCTCCCGTATAGCAAACCGGCAGAGTTCTTACGTGCTGGAGAACGTCGTTATGGAGTCTTTGCATTGCGAGTTTTCCTTCGGCAACGTAGCCGTATGCCTGGATCGGGATGACCACCTTTTTGTTGAAGTACGAGTAGTGCTGGATGGCGCTATGGGAGCATTGTACGCATCTTTTATCCGGGAAGCTGCACAATAACACCGTTAGATACAACAGAGGCGATTGGTAGCGAGCAAAGCGGCACGTACTTGTAGTCCAGCATCTGACAGTCGCACAGGTTGCAGTGGTAAAAGGCGTATTTCTTGAGCTGAAGAAAGCGAACGAGCGAAAACAACTCGCCAATGCGGTTTTGCAGCGGCGTGCCTGTGTGCAAACAAAGCGAGTTGCGGTTAAATCTGAACGCGCTCTGCAGGATGCAGCCACCCTACCTGACAGGCACCACTTGTACGTGGACTTCAACGCGAAAACACCACGCGCAGTGTTGCAGTTGCGGTCCTTAATGTAGTGCGCTTCGTCCAGCACGATGCGCGTCCACTCGATTTGGTGGAGAGGCGACTTGCCCTTCGTTTTCTGGAGCGAGAGTTTCTCTTCTTCAGGCTTGCTCTTGGCATTCTTCGTCTTCGAACCTACGAACGCTCGCCGATTCCAAACCACTTTCCCCAGATCATCGTCCTCAAGTCGCTTCCTCTCCTGTCTGTCCTGCAAGGCGGTCTTCCTGGCATTTGGCCCGCAGAAGTACTTGTTGTGCGACACGAGCTTGTCTGGCAGGTACTTCTTCCCGCAGTACTTGCACGCGACCTTCGACCAGCCGAGCGTCTTGCGGATCTCGCTTTCGATGATCGAGTACGTCGTGAGCACGATATCGTACGAAGCGATTTTATCCACGGAATCCAATCGCTTGGGGCCGTGGTGGATGTACACCGACAGAAGGCCAGGCTCCACGAACCGCTCGATCTCGCTTTTCCACTGCATCACAGCCACAAGAGGACAGACGACAAGGGTACCTCCACGTACACCTGAAGCCTTCCGCCCTTTTGCCGTCTTCCCATTAGCCACCGAGCCCTCTCGGACATTCTCGAGCAACAGCGAGATGGCTTGGATTGTCTTGCCCATGCCCATCTCATCAGCGAGGATGCCGCCTCGGTAGTCGCTCTCCTCCTGCGCAACCATCCAAGCCAGCGCTTCTCGTTGATACGGGAGAAGCGTCGCCGTCAAGTACTTGGACGGCTGCTTCTCTGGCATGCGGCCCTTCTTGATGAAATGGTCGTCTGTGAGGTCCAGGCGCTCGTCGATGACGCCCTTTTTGTCGTTCTGCTTCATGTATTCGCGAACACGCTTCTGGTCTGCTGGTGTAAGTCTCGACAGCCCTTCGATTGGGTCGTCAGTCCTCTTCATCGCAGACTTCTTGGCAGTCTGTTCGGCTTCTTTTGGCTCCTCTTTGGCGACAATTCCAGCCTTCAGGCCGATTTCAGTGCATTCTAGATGCTACAGCAGAGGAGAAACCGCCACACTAGTCAGCACCGATGCTCTCATGCCAAAGGGACCTGTTAGCTTGTACTTAAGTACGTACTTTGTAGTATGTGGTGTCCCCGAAGATGGAGTGGCGGATATTGACACCCACACGAAGCGTCTTGGCGAACAGCTTTTGCTCGCAGCTCTTGCACTTTAGCAAATATCCCGCATGGAGCATGTTAGACAACATCCGTGTATCTGCAGCACACGAGGGGGTGGCTCACCTTCGCTCTGCTGTTAGAAGCGTATTCGATGAAGTACTGGGGGCCCTCGTACACGTCCTCTTCCTCCGAGCTCTCGCTCTCGCCCACAATGTCAATGTCTAGCGAGTCCACGTCGCTGCCATAGCCATTGCTGGTTACAACAACTTGACGAGAGATGGATGGGGGCGAAGGCTGTTGGCGTGCACGGCGAACTACCGCCTTCACAGGCGACTTGCGCACCGCTGAGCGTCCTCGCGCCATCGGCTCATCGTCCTCGTCCTCGTCCTCTTCTGACAAACTCTCCCCAACAAAGTCACTGTCTCCGTCGTTATCTCCATCGTCATTGTCGCTCAGTTCAAGAACCTTCCGGGACAAGGCGCGGCTAGTAACTGTGTGGGGCTTGGCCGGGGGCTGTGCGTTTCCCTTCTTCTTCAAGGCCGCCTTGCCGTTCGAACGAGTAGGGAGCGTCTTGGCAATGGGCACGTCTTCTGCGTCGTCCACCTGCACTTCCTTCGCCTTCCTGGTCACTCGGCGTCTCTTCGGCGCTGGCTGCTGCTCTTCCTCCTGTTCGCTTTCTTCCACCTCGTGCCTTTGCCTCTTCTTCCTACTGCTGCTAGCCACCGCATTGACACCGCCCGAGCAGGCCGAGCACTTCCAGGCGTCTGTCAGCTGCGGTCGTCGACGCAGCGGCGGCGACAGGCAGCCCAGATGGAAGAGGTGCGTGCAGGCCGAGCATCTCACCGTCACACGCTGCGACTGTTGCTTGCAGACCACGCAGACATCAGCCTCCGTGTCTTCCGAGTCCGCTGGATCCTGTCGCTGAGAGCGCAGTCTCGCCATCCCTTCAAATTGTCTAATGACGGCCGAAAGGATCACGCAAAGCGAAAGGGTATGCTAGTAACAGAGTGATGGTCAAGTGAACAGAAAAAGAGCCGAATTGGGCGGGTAAAACCAGATCATGTGACCGAGATGCCCCGTTGGCGCCAAAAATATACTCGTCCCCATTTAGCCTCGCTAGTAGTCAACTACTGTGGTAGTACTATAGTAATGATATCTACTAGTGACTTCGCTCACATTCGACATATAGTGTACATGTAGCTTCCAAAGTCCGACTACTACTACTAGTAGTAGCTTCCAAAGTCCGACTAGTAGTAATAGTATGACTACTAGCCCAAATTCTCACTACTACCGAGCCCTGACCACAACCCCGATCGTTTATTTTTTGTGCATTTTTCTTTTTACAGCCATTTACCGCACTCACTGAGTGCGGTGAGTGACTCACCGCTAAGCCGATCCATTCGAGGAGCGCATCAGCGGCTGATCTTCGAGGCGGTGGTAACGTGAGCGCCATCTGCCCACCGAAGAGGATCTGCACTTCCTCTTCGCGTCGTGAGCCATCCGAGGCTTCTCCATTTTCTTTATTTTAACTGTTCACAATGCTGGTTTGCTGTATTTCCGAGCGAGTTTATCGAGCTAAGCAAACTTCGTCAAAGTACACAGTGAGCAGTATCAAAACCAAAAGGAACAAAAGTACACGAGCGCTCAACAAAATAATACGAAGGGCAGGCAGGGGGTTGAGGCGCCAAAGCTGGGAAGGACAGGACACGCTTGTGCTCGCGTGAATCACCCCAAAAGCCTCCGTCAGTGCGTGTAATTCGACGGCATCCCATACAAAAACGGCGAGGCCAGTTGGGGGTCGTTCGGCTGCTGGTACGAAGGGAGATATTGCATCATCGGCATTGCCTGCATGCCGAAGTGGAGCCCATTAGCTGTCGGGAGAGGAGGCATGGCGTGCTGTCGCATCCCCAAGAGTTGTTGAGGGTACACAGCAAGCGGATGCTGTTGCTGGAGGTGCTGCTGCTGTGGTGAGTACAGGCGGTGCGCTACGTAGTGGCCGTACTCGTCGGCACCAAACAGCCTTGGCGAGTGGGCGTGCACCGACTGCTTTTTGTGAACGAGCTGCTTGGGAGCTGGGAACGGCTCTGGCCTGCCGCGGTTGGGGCCAACGCTCGCAAAGACCAGCGGCCGGTACGACTCGTGCTTTTCCAGCAAACTCGAGTTCTGGAAGCGCGCGATCATGGCCTGCTTGCCCTGCAGCCGCGCGTACGAGATGGCGCAGACCTTCTCGCTGTTGAAGTTGGTCCACTTCTGGCCGTCAAACTCCTTGTGGAACGCCTCAATGCGCGCTGCCTCGATGAAGTTGATGAAGGCGTAGCCCATGTTGCACTTGTTCTTGAAGTCGATGGGCAGGTAGAAGAAGTCGTAGTTGCCGCGGTGGTTCCGGTTGATCTCGGCGAGCAGCATCTGCTGCGTGTACTTGTTGGGGATGTTGCGGATCATAAGGGTGGTGCGTTTATCCTCGCCCGACGCCACCTTGGCGATCGACAAGCTGAACTCGCCCGTGCCCTGGTCGTTCCGACCCGTTGAAAGGCGTCCTGAAGAGCTGGCCACTGCATTGGCTCGAAAGTACTGGTCGTTGTTGCTGTAGTTGTTCCTCATGGGCGCCGTCAACTTGGTCTGCATGCGTTGCCGACCTCGAAAGTCGTAGTAAGGTTGCTCTTGTTGCTCCGCAGCGGACGGAGAGATCTGGTTGTCGGACGGCTGCAGTTGAGGCGCAGCCGGGAACGACGAGTATCCACTCGCGCGACTGGACAACGTGCCAATGCTGCTGCTGGAGGACGGCAGCGGAAACCTGCTCGGGTACGCCGACGCGTCTCTGGACGACAGCGAGTCGCCAAGATACGCCGACGACGAGTTGCTCCTGGCTCGGGGCACTGGTCTCGCCCAGATCTGCTGCTCTTCCTGGGGCATTAACACAGGCGAAGTGAGCTCTCCGGGCCCCGGATACGTGGCTGAAGAGGCCATGGGGCTGTTGGTGGCGCCTCCCAGGAAGGACGCGTTGAGCGAGGAAGCGACAGACGACGTGGGCGATGTCAGAAGCGACGTGCTGCTGGATGAAAAGCTCTTGGGGCGAGTCCTCGCCACGCGCGGCGGAGTGGCCGTGGCCCTGTTCAGGCACTCGTGGAACAGCTTCAACTTGGCGACATCCAGCGTCGGCGGCGTCGTTCGGGCCACAGAGAGCGGCCCAGTGGCTTGAAAGGCGCGCGGGAGGCCGTTGAGAGCGGCAGGCAGCGCGCGCGAGTCGCCAAACTCGACGATGTACTTGGCGACTTGCGCGTCTGGCTGCAGCACGCTGGTCACTTGGCCGAAGCACGCGCAGACCTGGCGTAGCTCGGCCGGCGTGACGGGCGGCCCGCCCAGCGCGAAACGCACGAGCAGCGTGGCCGAGTTGACGTCGTCCGGCAGCTCGTAGGGCAGGCTGAAGCTGATGACGTCGGCGTCGGCCCGCCAGCGATCCACGGCGGCCACGGCGCTCGTGAGGTCGAAGAAGGTGCAGAAGAGCAGGCCGCCCGCTGTCAGCTCGCGCCGCGTGCTCGCCACACTCCCGAAGTTCTACAACAAGAAGAAGAACAGTCAGCTCCGGCTCAAAACACGACAGATAGTGCAGGACGGCCGCTCACATTGAGGCGATCCACGACGCGTCGCACGTCCAGCGCGTCCCACGCGCCGGCGCCGCAGCGCACGACCACGTGGCGCGAGGCGCGGACTGTGCGCATGGTGTCCCAGAGCTCGCCCAGCTCGCTCCGCTCCCCCTGCGCGCGCCAGCGTTCGGCGTCACCAAGCGCCGCGTAGTCCGAGAAGCTGCGCGGGCGTCGCTCGGCCGCTGCAGTCGTGGCGGGAGTGGTCATGACTGGCGCTGGAGCTTCCGCAGCCTCCTCATCCGTCGGCAGCGTCAGCGCGCGAAGCGACTGCGCCAGCGCGTCATCGAAGCACCAGAGCGCGTCCTCGCTGGTCTGCGACGTGCGCCGTAGCTCTTCGGCCGCCGGAGACGTCGGCGCTGACGCCGTGGACGGCGACTCGTAGCCGTCGGCCTCCTGCGCGCGGAAGAAGCGGAAGCGACCTGTAGTTAGGTGCAGGCTGCTGCGGTGGCGCGCGCGCGAGCACGAGACGCACAGGTCGAGGCGGCAGGCTTCGCAGCGCAGATCGGCGGCGGCTGTACAGACGTCGCAGGCGGGGCAGGCATCGCTGTCTCTGCTGTCGCTGCTGTCTTTGCGCGCCACCATGTCGGAGAGAGATCTTTACGCCGGAAAGAGAAGCACGCACTGCCACCGCCGGCTTAGCTTCCACGCTCGACGCCTCGCCCCCGGTGGTTACGAGTGCAAAAGCAAAAAAGCACTTGTCCCCACTATGCCTTCAACATGCATTTTTGGATCGACATTGAGTAGCGCACACCAAATTTACCGAAGTGGGGATGTGATGCCAGCACGAAGCGTGGCTGCGAGCCGCCCAACTCACTTCAAGTCAGCGCTGGGCAGCGGCGGCCACACACCGGACGCAAGGAATCCTGCGCGAGGCGAGTGGTGGACAGCTCGGGCTGCTACATTCTGCTGTTCGAGGTTTTGATGCACCCCGTCCTTGACCTTGACCTTAACTATGACTTGAGGTCCGAGCGTTGCCTTTCCCAATGCTCAAAGTCCAGCCGAGCCCGGACACGGCATAGCAGTCAGGGGCTCACATCATTGCAACGTCAGCCGCTCTCAATTTCGTATCGATATCTCGGCACTTGTATGTTGCAAAGTCGCCGCTGTAACAGTACTCTCCTTTGTATTTTGCAATCGCCCGCACCACGCACATCAACTTTTGACCTCTTCGTTCGGACACGCAGACCATGGCCGACACCAACACGAACTTCGCGCACCTGTTGCCGCCCTCGTGGACCAAGCACGTGCAGCTCTGGCTGGAGGACGACATCCCGTCCTTCGACGTGGGCGGCTTCGTGGTCGGCGGTGCGTCCCGACGCCTCAACCCTGCATCATCCCCCCCATCTAACCTCTTTTGTCCGTCCCCCCGTTGCAGAGGCTGAGGAGACGGCGCTGCTGCTGGGCAAGTCCGAGGGCATTCTAGCCGGCGTCCCGTTCTTCACCGAGGTCTTCCGCGCGCTCGATTGCCGCGTCGAGTGGCTGCTGCACGAGGGCGACGAGGTCAAGCCCGCCTCCTTCCCCGAGGGCAAAGTGCCCGTCGCGCGCGTCACCGGCAAGTGCCGCCAGCTGCTGCTAGGCGAGCGCACGGCGCTCAACATCCTCACGCGGGCCAGTGGCGTGGCAACGCAGGCGCGGCGCTCTGTTGAGCAGGCGCGCGCGCTGGGCTGGAGCGGCCACGTGGCCGGCACGCGCAAGACGACGCCGGGCTTCCGCCTCGTGGAAAAGTACGCGCTGCTGGTGGCCGGCGCCGCCACGCACAGGCACGACCTGTCGCAGATGGTCATGCTCAAGGACAACCACGTGTGGGCCGCCGGCAGCATCACCAAGGCTGTGCACAGGGCCAAGCAGGCCGCCGGCTTCTCCATGAAGATCGAGGTCGAGTGCCGCCGCCTCGAGGAGGCGCAGGAGGCCGCCACGGTCGGCGCCGACATCGTTATGCTCGACAACTTTGAGCCCGAGCAGCTCAAGGCCACGGCCGCGCAGCTCAAGAAGCAGTTCCCGCACGTGCTCATCGAGGCCAGCGGCGGCATCACGCCCGCCACGCTCGGCCAGTACGTGTCGCCGGACGTGGACATCGTCAGCCAGGGAAAGCTCACGCAGGGCTACCCGTGCCTGGACTTCTCGCTCAAGATCCAGAAGGCGGACGGTATCCTGGGGCAGTAAGCAGAAGACCTGAAGACGTGAAGACCTGCTAGCTGCAGCGTCTTCAGCGGTCGCGTTGCTACAGGAATCAATTCAAGCGCATTCCTTTTTCAACGAGAGAACAGCCCCAGTCGCTCGGCCAAGTGCTGGACGTCGTTTGCGGGGCTTGTGCGGTTACCGTAGCGACCTCTTCTGTCTTTCTGCTGGGCGGTTTGCTCTTCGAGTTGCATTAGCCGCACGATCTTCGTGAGCCAAGCGCACAGCGGCTCGATCCCATCCAAAAAGCCATCCCTCCTCTTCCCGTGGACGTCGGCGGCGCGCCACTCGAGCTCAGCAAGAAGCTGCGTCACCAGCTCCACCTGAAAAGGCCTACGACGCGTAAGCTACCGGAGCAACTGCACGTTATACATTATCACACAACAAGTCTTACCTCTTGGCCCTGAGCGGAGTGAAGCGACGGAAAATGTACTCGACAGACTCAAGTACGTCGGTCGTGGCTGCAGCCGCTTGGCCCTCGCTCACGGATTCCACCTCCTGCAGCTCGGCGATGCTCTTCACGAGCCAGAACCAAACGAGGCGAAGCCGCAAGATGGGCAGGACGCCGAAGTCGGGTCGACTGCGTCGTAGGCACTGCGCTCCTCCTTGAATGTCTGGCACCTTCAGCTCCGACGCCACGAGCGTCAGTAGCTCAGCGATCTCCACAGCAGACCCAGGGCTTGAAAACGAGTAGAACCAGCCGAAGAACTGAGCGGCTCCATGCGTCCCTGGCTCAAGTGACGCACTGCGCGTGCCGCTACGGAATGCAATGTCCAGCGCGTCGTGCAGTAGGTGCGGCCGCTCCAGCACGCCGATCCACTCGTCCCGCCACACAATGTCCCAAGCGCTTCGTGCTGCTTGGAGCCGCTCAAGATTGCGACCCAGCGTGGCCAGTGCTCGTTCTCTCCGGTCGAATCCTGGCGAGCGGTTCGTCAGCGGGACTTGGCTAAGCAATTGACGGTTAAACAGGCGAGCAGCGTTCTCTTGGCGAGAGCTTCTGGACAGCACACTCACCAGCTCCATACTACGGCTGGATGACAGCAGGTCCACATGAGAGCGACACCACTCGACCAAGGCGACGTACAGGTGTGCATGGCGCCGACAAGCGGCTGCAACGGCAGGATCGTCCGAGTCGACAGCGCCCGAGGCGTCTGCCACCCACCAACCGTCAGGCAGCACAGCGCGAATCGGTTGGAACGGCGCTCGATGCGCCTCCAGCATCCACGTCTGCAGCTGCGACCGCCAGCTCGGGAGGTGGTTCGCCCACACACGGACCCGACTTTCCAGTGTCAGATGATCGAACAGGCGGCGTCGCGTCTTCCGCTCAACGCCCTGTTCACTCGCGTGCACCTGTATGGAGCTCCGATTAAACAGTCGTTGCAGGAACGACGTGCCAAACACCAACGCCTCGATTTTCCCTGTCAGTGCCGCCTCTGCGAGCTGCAGGAACTGCGCGTCGTCCTGTAAACTCGTCGCGCACATGTCCAGCACGTCGGCGAACAAGTGGCCATCCTCCTCGCCCTGCACCGCTTCGAGCAGCGACTGATGCAACTCCACCTGCAGATCTGCGTCTCTATATGGCGCGGCCACGAACAGCTTGATATGCATCTCCTGCAGAGCCTTCGGGGTCTGCAGAGCCTCCGTCTGAGCCGCCTGCACGTCCAGCAGCGTCTGGATGGCCCAGTCCCGCATCGAGTGCAGCAAGTTCACCGTGTTCCTAGGCAGCTCCACGTCGATGGGAAACTCGATCATCTGCAGCACTGGCAGCCACGACAGCGTCAGCCTCAACGCCTCAGGGACTCCATTCAGAGCCACGACTCACGCACAGACGTCCGCCAGCTCCTGCAGCGTCGTCGCGTTGGCCTCCGGCGCCTGCAGCAGCTCATTTAGGGATGCAAGAAGCAGACTCGGGAACTCAGCCGTCTCCAGCGCCGCCGCGTACGTCTCCAGACTCTGCATCGCCGCCGCCATCCAGCTAAAATCCCACAACTCGTGCACCATGTCAATAAACCCAACTCAAAATCGTGTATTCGCACACAAATATCTCCCTACCGACCTGGGCCTTCGGTATCGTGTGCAGATGTCCCCGGGCTGGAGAGAAAGGTGGGAAAATAAAGAACTGTTGATGGTATATTAACTCGACATCTGCGTTGGGTACCCTCGCAAGATCGCACCACGAGCAAGATTGTTCATCAACCGAAAGTGTTCTTCACCAACCGCCATACGAACTGCCGCAGCGTCCTCAACAAGTCACCAAATATCCATGTTAGTCAAGAAAGTCTTCAACTCTTCTGCATACAAGTCACAG